>SJYC01040334.1:0-22024 GCA_006408675.1 Madoqua kirkii | reverse complement strand
CTCTCCACTTTGCTGTGGATCGGGGTGACTGCCAGGAACATCTACAAGCAGGTGACCAGGAAGGCCCCGCTGTGCCCAGGGGCAGGCCAGCCGCCGTACCCCAAGCAGCCCCTGCTCAGGTACCGAGTGCGTCTGACCCCCAGCCCTGGGCTTCCTGGGGGTCCTCGCAAGCAGGCCATGGGGAAGCCTGGGCCCAGGGGTGATGGGAGGCCCGGGGGGCCGGGCTGGAGGGGCCGGGGCGGGGTCGCTGCCCAGGTGTGGGGTTTGTACCTTGTGGTGCCGCCAAGTCAGTGTGGGGAGGCCCCCCCGGTGCCCGCCGTGGGTGGGCAGGTGGACACGGCTCTGTGCTGGGCCAGCGTCCTGGACTCGGCTTCAGTTTATTCACTGGTCTCGGTGAGCAGAGGGGAACCTGACCTCAAGGTGACCGCGCAGCCTGGACGCGGATTTGAATGGGGCCCCTGCTTGGGGTGGACGTGGTGGGACCAGGCCTGAGGCCAGTGGGACCCCCAGACACCCTCCCAGAGCGCGGCCTGGGGCGCCCCGGGAGCCTCCGGTCTGGGCCGCAGCAGGAGTGCCTCTCAGGAGACTCCGCGGGCGCAGCCCCTTAAGGCAAGGACGGCCCGCCCCACCCAGGCAGCGGTTCACTGCAATCCAGGTTTCTCTGGCCTCTGCCTTCCGATTTCCTGAACCAAGACTGAATCCAGATCGGTCGTTGGCAGGAGCCAGGCCCAGATTGGCCTGTGTGGCCGGACCCCGCCGTCACTTGGCCCGTCTCGAGGCCATTGCCTGAGCTCAGAGAGCCTTGGACGCCCTGGTGACCACCGTGAGGCGCTCAGCCCGCCAGGGGCTGCCTGAGCTCCAGAGCGGGATGGTGCTGGGTGTCTGGCGCCCTGGCCTGGGATCCCGGGCATGGCCACGCCCAGGTGGTCCCGTGAGGGGCAGCGGCTCCTGGGGTCATGGCCTGTGCAGGACGAGGGTGCGTGGTGTGTGGGGCCTAGCCCCCCGGAGCGGGCTCCGCACCTGAGGGGCCACTGCCCTGTCCTCGTGAGCGCCCGCCCCGCAGAGGCGCCGGTGAGGCAGATGACAACACTGTTGTTTGATTGAGTGCCGTGACCCCAGCCCCACCCCCGCTCCGACACCGTCTGGTTTTCACGTGGAGCAGACACGTTGCCACGTGGCAACCAGGGCGGCGGCTTCTGCTGCAGCTTGGGCCAGGGAGGCGAGATTTCTTCATCTTATCTCCTGCCAGGGAGGCCTTCGGGTTTAAAAATCACTCTCAAAATGTGTTTCCGTTTCCGGAGCTGAAACTGATTGCAGAGCTGCCTGGTGGTTTGAAGAATGGGGTGGAGCAAGCTGTGGTTTTATGCGGCGGCTTCAAATGCACGTAACCCATAACCCGTAACCCGGCTGGCCTTGTGGCTCGGTCCTGGGGGGAGGGGCCCAGCCCAGCTGCACGTCACACCCGCAGCTCACTCCCCCAGTGCCTCCTGAGGGCCGCTGCCGCCCACCCGCCTGCGTCTGCTGCCCCTGGGACCAGAAGCCTGGTGCTGAAGGCCGCCCACCCAGTGCGGTGGCCCCGGGGGCCCCTCGGTCACCGGCACGCACCCCCACGGGTGTGTCTGTCAGGGGGGGCATCTGCTTCAGACTTGCCTGCCCCCAGCCCAGCCGCTCTCTCTGGCCCAGCCTGGCCTGGGGCTGGCAGCAGGTGCCATGGGCCTGGACCTTCTCCAGAGAACAGAGGCTGATGACGGGGACCCCAGAGACCAGGAGGAACTGTCAGTGGCTGGAAACATTCCCTCCAGGGCTGCTGGGGCTTGAACTCTGCCCTAGAGCCTCCGCCCTCCTCTCCTCCACCCAGAAGCTTCCTTGTCAGAGGGCTTTCCCACCGGGCCGCCAGGGGCATTGCTTCACTGCATCCTGAGCCCCCAGGACGGGAAAGTCAACTGTGCTTCACCAACTGCAGCAAGGATTTAGCTCCCGGGACCTCCTGGGAGGAGCGTGCTGTGGGGCCCCTTGCGGGCCGAGCGCACCGCATCCTGCTGGGCCTGGGGGAAGGCCCCGCACTGGGCAGAGCCCCGAGTTCTCCCAACTCAGTTCCACAGCTTTCTGATAAGAACTAAAAACATCTGTGAAATCCCACAGTAACATTACGCTTCCCTGGTGGCTCAGATGGTAAAGCGTCTGCCTGCAGTGCGGGAGACCTGGGTTCGATTCCTAGGTTGGGAAGATCCCCTGGAGAAGGAAATGGCTACCCACTCGAGTATTCTGGCCTGGAAAATTCCATGGATAGAGGAGCCTGGGCAGCTACAGTCCATGGGATCCCAAAGAGTTGGACACGACTGAGCGACTTCACTGGTTCACACTAACATTAAAATAGTTTTCTCCATTTCTGCACGAATGGCATTGGACTTTGGGGAGAGACTGCACTGAATCTGGAGAGCACGTTAAGAAGTGTTAGCATTTTAACATTATTCAGCTCAGTTGTGTCCAACTCTGTGACCCCATGGACTGCAGCACGCCAGGCCTCCCTGTCCATCACCAGCTCCCAGAGTTTACTCAAACTTACGTCCATCGAGTCGGTGATGCCATCCAACCATCTCATCCTCTGTCGTCCCCTTCTCCTCTTGCCTTCAATCTTTCCCAGCATCAGGGTCTTTTCCATAGAAGCTTCTCTCCATAGAAGATGGCACTGATGCTTTAACAGAAGCTCTATGTGAATTATACTTCCAGGTACCACATGGTTATGGGCGCAAAGATGGGCCAGACGCCAAGTCACTTAAAGCAGATCACGCAACATGAATCTGTGCTGACATGGTTTTACCTCATCACTATACTTTCTAAAATGACCTAACAATGCTCTCTAATCAGACTTCTTGAACTAATTGTTTTAGGAATACAATTCTGTTAAATTTTATCTTTAACTCTACTTCACTCTAACAAGGAAACAACTTTCACTCAATAGTTATTTTAGAAGATATTTGCAAGCATACAAACAAGAGAACATACTTACAGATTGTATATCTTGTAATGGTTTTTATGCTTTGAATCCAAAAACCTTAAAACAAAACAAACAAACAAAAAGCCACCATTAACAAAAATGAGCTAACATTTGAAATTACATTAATACTATTGAGAAAAACCAAAAGACAGATTCAATTTTTCCTAATCTCAAATGTAATTTAAGAAAAATAAACTCCAATAAATATTCCCTCCATGGGTTTAAGCTAGTAAGCAGTTCCTTCTCATATAATTATTATATTACACAGATTTATACAATCTGCAGTAAAGCCATAGCTTTTCATAAAATGAATATTTTCATAATCTCTCTTTAGCCTAACATAATGAAGCTGAGTGTTAAGAAATAACTTTTTTAAAAAGCATTATTAGCATTTAGCTCAAGTTACCTAGCTTATACATTTTTCTGAGTCACATGCAATCAAGTAATATTAAAAATAATCCTGGTAACTCAGTCATCAATTCTTTCAAACTAAAAACATTTGATATTTGAAAGATGCAAGTAATAACTACTAGTTTTATACAGTGTATTAAACATTTTCACACACATATTCTTATTTGATGCTCACAAACATCTGAGTAGAGCTTATTCACATTTTACAGATGAGGGAAGTAGGTAAAAGAAATTACAGGACTTGCGTGAGGTCACACAGCTACTATGTCAAAAATCAACACCAAAGACCTCGCTCTCAACAACTAGTGGAGAAACTAAACAATTACAGCCAACACTTTATATGCCAGGCACTACTTTCGATACTTTTTGCGTATAAACTTATCAAATCCTGTGAGGGAAGTAACAGAGGGATTAGAAATTTGTAAAGCTGAAGAAATAGAATAAATAGAAGAACAAATGGAAAACAGAAGAGATGATTTTAAAAGACCTAAAATCTAGGAGATGCAACATATGAACAGGTATCCCAGAGAAATGGATGGAAAATAAAAAAGACCCCAAACTGAAGATCATGAATTTCCAAACTGAAAGGGTATAATGAATATTTTTTCTAAAAAATTAAAACAAATCCAAATAAGGGCATACATATTTTAGCAAAGTTTTGGAATACTGAAGAGATAAACCTAAGATCCTAGAAACTGCCTGAATCAGGTTTCATAAAAAAATCTGGAATCAGAATAACTTCATACTTTTTAATGGCAACACCAGCAGCTAGAAAACAATTAAACAAAACCTTCTGACTTTACATTATTCCTAGTCTAGAATTCCACAGCTACTGCTGCTGCTAAGTCGCTTCAGTCATATCCGACTCTGTGCAACCCCATAGTGGCATACATATTTTAGCAAAGTTTTGGAATACTGAAGAGATAAACCTAAGATCCTAGAAACTGCCTGAATCAGGTTTCATAAAAAAATCTGGAATCAGAATAACTTCATACTTTTTAATGGCAACACCAGCAGCTAGAAAACAATTAAACAAAACCTTCTGACTTTACATTATTCCTAGTCTAGAATTCCACAGCTACTGCTGCTGCTAAGTCGCTTCAGTCATATCCGACTCTTGTGCAACCCCATAGATGGCAGCCCAGCAGGCTCCCCCATACCTGGGATTCTCCAGGCAAGAACACTGGA
This sequence comes from Madoqua kirkii, assembly GCA_006408675.1. NCBI lineage: Eukaryota > Metazoa > Chordata > Mammalia > Artiodactyla > Bovidae > Madoqua > Madoqua kirkii. The sequence continues at coordinate 17,427 of SJYC01040334.1, read as the reverse complement.
GTGGTTTGCCATTTCCTTCTCCAGGATTCCACAGTAAGAGACACTATAAAACAAGTGTGAATCTATAATAAAGACATCTTTAAATAAGCAAAGTCTCAAATAATTTTGATTTCCACATATTCTTTCACTCAGCAAATTATGAGAAAATTATGAGAAAATGTGTTCCACCAAGACAAGGGTGGGAAACCTATGGAAAAAGATGACAAGTTCTAGAAACTGAAGAACTCAACTCATAAGAAAACAGAAAACAGGGAACCCCTGAATGAACAGTGAAGGAACATCTCAAGTAGACAGTCATACAGCAAGCTCAGAGAACAACTAAGCCAGTTTAGGTACGAACAGAAGGTTCCTGAAGAAGATGAAATTGATATAATGCCAAATGTGCTCAAATATTTCCAGAGATTTAAACTTAGAAGCAAGTTTAGAGACAAATTAAAGTTAAGAAGGCAGAGAATAAAGGAGAGAGAGAGATAGGAGAAAGGGAGAAAGAAGGGGAAACAAAACATGTAGGAAAAACCAGCTATAATATACTATATCATTTATATTGAGTTCAGTTGCTCAGTCATCTCTGACTCCTTGTGAACCCATGAACTGCAGCACGCCAGAGTCGTTGATGGACAACAAACTCCAAACTCATGTCAAACTCATGTCCATCGAGTCTGTGATGCCATCCAACCATCTCATCCTCTGTTGTCCCCTTCTCCTCCTGCCTTCAATTTTTCCCAGCATCAAGATCTTTTCCAATGAGTCAGTTCTTCGCATCAGGTGGCCAAAGTATTGGAGATTCAGCTTCAACATCAGCCCTTCCAATGAACAGCCAGAACTGGTCTCCTTTAGGATGGACTGGTTGGATCTCCTTGGAGTCCAAGCAACTCTCAAGAGTCTTCTCCAACACCACAGTTCAAAAGCATCAATTCCTTGCTGCTCAGCTTTCTTTATAGTCCAACTCTCACATCCATACATGACCACTGGAAAAACCATGGCCTTGACTAGATGGACCTTTGTCGGCAAAATAATGTCTCTGCTTTTTAATATGCTGTCTAGGTTGGTCATAGCTTTTCTTTCAAGAAGCAAGTGCCTTTTAATTTCATGGCTGCAATCGCCAGCTGCAGTGATTCTGGAGCCCAGAAAAATAAAGTCAGGCACTGTTTCCCCATCTATTTGCCATGATATGATGGGACCTGATGCCATGATTTTCATTTTCTGAATGTTGAGCTTTAAGCCAACTTTTTCATTCTCCTCTTTCACTTTCATCAAGAGGCTTTTGAGTTCCTCTTCACTTTCTGCCATAAGGGTGGTGTCATCTGCATATCTGAGGTTATTGATATTTCTCTCGGCAATCTTAATTCCAGATTGTGCTTCATCCAACCCAACATTTCACATGACGTACTCTGCATATAAGTTAAATAAACAAGTGACAATATACAGCCTTGAGATAGTCCTTTCCCTATTTGGAACCAGTCTGTTTTTCCATATCTGGTTCTAGTTTGTTGTGATCCGCACAGTCAAGAGCTTTGGCAGAGTCGATAAAGCAGAAGTAGAGGTTTTCTGGAGCTCTTTAGCTCTTTCTGTGATGCAGCGGACTCTAACGTCACCAACAGCCTTCAGTCCACAAGCACAGGACGTCGCCCATTCACGAAGGCCTTCCACTCCTCCTGGAGTGTCTGCAGTTTTCAGCGCCTACATCTTGTGCTTCGGGGCTACGTTATTTCCTTCGTGTTTTTATGCTGGTGTAAATGGGATTGCCTCTTTACTCTTGTATCCAGGCTTGTGATCTTGTGTTCATTGCTTATGTATGAGTGTTAGCTGCTCAGCTGCGCCTGACTCTGTGTAGCGGACTCTAACGTCACCAACAGCCTTCAGTCCACAAGCACAGGACGTCGCCCATTCACGAAGGCCTTCCACTCCTCCTGGAGTGTCTGCAGTTTTCAGCGCCTACATCTTGTGCTTCGGGGCTACGTTATTTCCTTCGTGTTTTTATGCTGGTGTAAATGGGATTGCCTCTTTACTCTTGTATCCAGGCTTGTGATCTTGTGTTCATTGCTTATGTATGAGTGTTAGCTGCTCAGCTGCGCCTGACTCTGTGCGACCCCGTGGACTGTAGCCCACCAGATTCCTCTGTCCATGGGATTCTCCAGGCAAGAAGACTGGAGTGGGTTGCTGTGCCCTCTTCCAGGGGACCTTCCTGACCAGGGATTGAACCTGGGTCTCCTGCACTGCAAACAGATTGTTTTACCATCTGAGCCCCCAGGGAAGCCCCCTTGTGTTCAGAAACACAGCTGACCTTGCTTGCTGGTGTGTGTCCTGGAGGCGGCTCACGTTGCTTACTAGCCCCAGGGACTCTCGGAGGACCCTTTGGGACCACACACACACACACACACATGGTTTCCTCTCCGCGTCGGCAGTCCACTGCTTCAGCTCAGCCTGGACGTGCCCCTTTCTCTTCCTGCCTCGTTGCCGTGGCGAGGGCTTGCAGGACTGGGTTAGCCCTTTCTCTTTTTCTCTTAGTCTGGCCAACAGTTGGCCAATTCTGTTCAGCTTTAAAGGACTAACTTTGCTTTCATTGACTTTCTCTTTCTTTTTTGAAACCAGGGACTTACTGAGCACGAAGTCTGCCAGGCTCTCTGCCCAAGGGCTGGTATGGGCTTCACAGCTATTTGGCAGTTTGTTTAGAACAGGAAATGTGTCTGACATAAAGTAAGTTCAATACGATCTCATAGTTTACCAAGTGCTTTCACACACTTCAGAGGGAAGATGACTTTCTGTTTTACAAAACAAGGACACGTGGGCACAAAGAGATGTCAGGGCTGTCCCAGTGCGCACATCAGCAGCCAGTGCGTAATCAGCAGCTGACTGATGATCGCCTCGCTGCATTATCTCTGCCGTAGTCTCTATTAGTCCCTTCCTTCTGCTGATTTGAATTCAGTTCGCTCTCTCTTTTTCCCGGTTCTTTACAGTATCAAGTCAGATTCCCAATTTGAGATCGATCTGTTCTGACTGTAGACCCTATGGTGTGACTTTCCCCCGGACACTGCTGTTGCTGACCCAGAGGTTGTGTGCTGTGGGCTTACTTCACTCATTGTGAGGTCTTTCCTTCCACCCGCTTGTTATTTACGGTCGTGCTGTTTCCCCCAGATCATCAGGCTTCCGGCAGGAGGCGGTGGAGGGAGGGGATGTCTGCTCTACAGCCATGTTGAGAACCTTAGAGATAGGGAAGCTCCGCCTGAGTGGAGGGCCACGTGGCTGAGGGTGAGACCCTGATCCCAGTGGTGGCAATGAGCCACTTCACCCTTCCCATGTCAGGCCGGGGCTCAGCGAGGGTCCGGGCTGGGGCAGGCGGCCCTGCAGGCTCTCCTGTGGGCGCGGGACCGAGTCAGCATCTGCGTCTCTGTAGGGGACGGGGCAGCAGGGTGGGTGGGCGTGGCCCCGGGGGCCCTCCAGGAAGCATCTCAGTTCGGGCCCCGGGCCTCCCAAGGGTCACCAGGCAGAGCTGAGGCCTTCGTGGGCCCCTGATGGCTGTGACCTGAGTCCTGAGTTGGGTTCCTGGCCTGTCAGTCCCAGCCCAGGGCTTTCTTTTGGGGCATCACTGCCTGGGATGAAGGGGTGCCGGCCCTCAGCCTTGCGGGTCGGGCCTTCCTCCTGCTCCCGCGGGAGGGGCTCCCTGCTCTCCCGCCCGGGGGCCACTGTCAGCAGCCTCTTCAGCTCATCCAAGGGCGGCTTCGCTGCGTCCTCCCGCGGGACCTGGGGGGCTGCCCTGCCCGTGTCCTCAGACCTGGGCTCACAGCCCCTCATTAAGCGTGGAAACCACGATCGAGAGATGACGGCAAGACAGTAAATACTGTTTAACTGGGCCTGGTGTGCGCAACGTCCATGCTGACCTGAGCTGCTGTTGACTCTGTGTTCTGACATGAGGCCCAGAGGCTAAGCCGTCATCTCGGGCCCCCGTGGCCCCCATCCCCGTGCTCAGCACAGAGGCGGTAGTTGCACGGCTGTGGACCCGAGGCTCAGCTGTTGTCACAGGACCCCCGGGGGCCCCCATCCCAGTGCTCAGCACAGAGATGATGGCTGTGTGGCTGTGGACCCGAGGCTCAGCTGTCACCACGAGACCCTCAGGGTCTCCCCTGCCCCATCCCAGCACTCAGCGTGGAGGTGGTGGCTGGCTCTGCAGGAGGACCTCCAGGGGCTGCAGGGGGAGGAGACCCTCAGGCTGAGTCTGGGACAGTCTGTTCAGGCTCGCAAGGAGGGGAGGGGGTCCCAGGAGTGCAGACGCCGGGTGAGTGGTCGGCACAGCCCAGGAGGAAATGCAGGCACGCTCATGAGGGGGCCGTGTGGGGACGCTGACACGGTCCAGGGCTCGGCCCACACGCAGGGGGCCTGGCGGGGCAGGGGCGTACTCAGGGCATTGTCAGGGGACTTTGGAAACTGGATCTGACAGCAACCAAGTAGTGGGAACCAGCCGCAGACGGAGCCAGGACCAGCCTCCTGGGCCTTGAGGCCCATCTCCCACTGTGTCCTCACACAGCGCCAGGGGCGGCCGCCTCTGGAAAAGCGCTTCCCGAGGGCTCCACCCTACAACCAAGATCCCCTCCCGAGACCGCCATCTCGGCGGGGGGAGAGTTCAACTGGGGAATCCGGGCCCAGGGACTCCACCGAAACCTCAGCATCAAACAGCTCTGGCTGTGACCGCTGGCGTCTGGGCTGATTCAGCTGCGTGCAGCCACGTCGGGATTCTGCAGCCTGCCCTGCCTCCCGATAGAGCGGCCCCGAGCAGTTTCCTGTCTCAAGGCCTGAAAAGCCCACTTGGTGGTGCCCACAGCCTGCTTCATCCATGGTCGGCAGGCAGTTGACTCCGACTCTGGACAGCCCTGCCTGGGGGAGGGAGGGGTCCTCGGGGCTCCCTCTGCTCAGGACCCCTTCTCAGGGCAGAGGTTGAAGCCGGCTGGGGGCTTGGGACTTGCTTGACTCAGCACTGGGCCAGGTGGTGCCACACAGCCCCGCGTGCGGCCTTGGGGGCAGAGGGCTCGGGGCTCAGGGCCAAGCAGGACCCTGTAAGGCCGCATCTGGGACCCCGGCCCGGCTCACAGGCCTGGCTCGGGAACACGGGGGCTTTTGTCAGCTAAACGCGAGCGGGCAGCCTCGCATGCTGGGCCCCACCCCCGAGAACCAGGACACATCGTGCTTCTGGGTTTCCGTGGCCCCTGATCTCCACGGGAGACCACTCCAGTGTTCACACTCCGGTGTTCACGCTCCAGTGTTCACACTCCGCGGTGTTCACACTCCAGTGTTCTTGCCTGGGAAGTCCCACGGACAGAGGAGCCTGGCGGGCTACGTGCCCAAGTCAGTCGACACAACTGAGCGACTAAATCAGCACCACGTTCTGAAGAGGAGCCTCTCCGGGAGCACTGTCCCGGCCTGTCCCGGAGCACCAGGCGGCCTCCTCCAGAGCACCGTCACGGCCTGTCCCGGAGCACCGTCACAGCGTGGTCCGGGCTCCGGCAGGTGTCCTCTGCGCCCCACATGGCCCCGGGCCGTCGTCCACCAGCTCTTCTCCAGGTGTCAAGTTCCTGAGGTTTTACCCTCCCCGGCCCACTGCCGGCCAGCGCAAGCTGGACGTGAGGGTCTGCATCTCAGAGGCACGTTGGTGGCTCTCAAAGCCGCACACTCGGGCGATGGACGTGGATGGCTCCTTCACCCAAGCTGAAATCACTGACCTGGTCTTTCGGGTTTCGAAGTCCTGACCGACACCAGGGGCACTAACTGGGCCCGGAGGGTGAGTGCCCCTCCGACAGACTCCGGGGCTGAAGGCCTGCGCCCGGGCGGGTCCACAGCTCATCCTCACTGGCCTCCAGCTGCTGCTGGCTGCCCTGGGCCGCTCCAGGTCTCCAACCCACCCCTCCTCCAAGTGCAGCCCCCTTCCTCGAGGATACGGGGCCCAGGAGCAGCAACCCTTCCATTCACGTCAGCCGATCTCATCCACAGAGACCCAGGCTCCTCAAGGGCATGGACCAGCGGTGTCTGTCAGCTGATGGCAGCTCCTCAGGCCATCCTGGGGGCGGGCCTGCCTGGCCTGGACAGTGGACAGAGCGGCCAGCAGGCCCTCGGGACCTTCCTCGCAGCCTGACGCGGCCTCTCCTCCCCGGCCATCGCTGTGGGCACCTTCCCCTGCTGGTCCCTTCCGGTCGCTGAGCCGGGGCGGGGGAATCTGGCCTCTGCGGTCCTTTGTTCTCTCCTGTGGCCCCTCGGACAGTCAGGCAAGCGTGGGCTCCACGACCTGGAAAGAGGGCCTGCCCAGCTCAGCTGACACAAGACAGGCACCGGGGGCGGCTGCTGGGATTTCAAAGTCAGGTTTCCCAGGGGCCCTAAACTCAGGACGTGGGGTCGGTAAACAGATGCCCCGCTTGAACACTGAAGCTGGAGCAGACGCGGCCCGTGGGTCAGTCAGAAAACCCCGCACCCTGAGGTCACTGTGTGCCGAACAGTCGCTGGAGCCCCTCTGTGAGGCCTTCGGGGCGGCTGGGGCTCGTGGAGCTGGCCGACACCCACAGGGACTCCCCAGCAGGTACCACGCGTGCCCACGAAAGGCCCAGGGGCCTCGGGGGCGACAACACCCTCCACCTGGGCCTTGCGCCCACCGGCCAGGCTCCCTGTCAGGGAGCTCCTGCACATGGGCTCCAGTCAGCAGCCAGGGGAGTGTGCAGAGCAGGTCCCAGGCCCTGAAGACAGAACAGAGGACGGGCAGGTGCCTGGGCAGTGGGCAGGCAGCAGGGTCAGCCAGGGTCAGAGCTGCCGGAACCTTCACCCTCCAGCTCGGAGGCACCCCAGGCTCAGCGGGGAGGGCTGGTCCTTCCTCTTTAAAAAAAAAACAACAAAACTTGTTTTTTGAGAAATAGAACATTTACACCCCCCCCCCAAAAGCCTAAAACATCAGTGCAGGTTTATGAAACAGCCCTGTGCCCTTCAAAGGAAGAAACAGAAGCCTCCTCTGCAGGAAACTCGGCCACGCCCCACCCCCGTCCTGACTCATGACTTTTATCACGGTTTTTTATAGTTTTACCACCCAAATTTGTCTGCACTGGTTTGGGCCGTATACACATGGACTCGCTCGTTTTATATTTTTATCAAGTTTACTTCACTGCCCAGCCTGCTTTCCAGACCCGAGTCTGAAACTGTGTCACCATCTGGCTGCGGGATGCGGATAAGTGGCCAGCCACTGGGATCACGCTGCTCCTGGTGGGGGCGGGGGTCTGTGACCCCACCATCCCCCAGGTTTTGCTCATCTTTCCCGGGAGCAGGGGCTCTGGGGTCCCATCTGCGCTCCCTGCTGAGCACCCAGCCTCCTCCCGTCCCCCTCTGGGCCGTCTGTCCATCCGTCTGTCCTTCCGCTGCTGTAGGACTAGGTAGGCACGTCCCCCGCATCACCTGTCACGGGTGTCTTTCCGACTCCCCCAGACGGAAGCAGGAGCCTGGGCATCACACTGCACCCCTTACAAACCCACCCCTCTCGGTGGCACATCGCGCAGGCTCCGCTCTGTGATCTCACTTACAGTTCTGTGCTTTCTGCTGGGATGTGACTTTCTGGGTAGTGTGAGCTTGGGGACCAGGTTAGTTTCCTGCTCCTATTGGAACAAATTAAAACGACATGAATTTATCCTCGAGGCTTCCCAGGTGGCGCTGGTGGTTAAGAACCCCCCCCCCTTACCAACACAGGAGAAGTAAGAGACCCGGGGCTGACCCCTGGTCCGGAAGATCCCCTGGAGGAGAGCACGGCAACCCACCCCAGCATTCTTGCCTGGAGAATCCCGTGGACAGAGGAGCCTGGCGGGCTGCAGTCGGTGGGGTCGAAAAGAGTCAGACACGACGGAGCGACTTAGCAGCAGGCAAATGTATTATACACAGTCCAGGCGCTGGAATCCGAAACCAGCCCGCGGGCGGACCCAGGCGCGTGGGGCAGGCCCTTCCAGAGCCCCCAGGGTTGACCCGGGCTTCCACGCTCCCGCTTCTTGCAGCGGCCGCCCCGGCCCTGGGGTCACGACCTCACTGGAGCGGCCGTGGCGGGGGTCCGCTGGGGGTGGGAGCTGAGGCGGAGCAGGAGGGTCCGCGGGGTCATTGGGGGCACTGGGGGCAGGGCAGGGCCCGGCGCCCGGCGGCTGCCGCGAGGACAGCGCCCCGGGCCTCCAGCGCCCTCTGCCGGCCGCGGTCCCGCAGGTGCTGGACGCGAAGCCGAACGACCGCAGAGGGCGAGGCTCCCCGCAGAGCGGGAGGGGCGGGCTGCAGGGGCCCGACCAGGGGCGGCAGAGAGGCCTGAGAGCCCACCTGCAGGACCCCAGGGCGAGGGCGCAGTCTGGCCGAGGCGGCAGCCCCTCCCAGGGGGCTGGGGGTACTGCCTGCCTTGGGGGAAGGTGGGCCAAGCCCGCCCAGCGCTCTGGACCCCCGCTGGGTTGGGTCTCCTCCTGGGTGAGCTGGGGGGGACCCATCTGGACCCATGGGCAGTGCTGGGGAAAGGAGAGGAGGGGTCACCGACCTGCCCAAGGTGAGGCCGGCAGCGGGGTCTCCTGGTGAGCTGTCCCGGGTGGCTGGGGTCCTCTGAGGAGCTCTGGGCCTTAATGTTTCCATATAAGTTATTTTTTAAATTTATTTTTTATTTTATCGTATTTTTGGCTCCAGTGGGTCTTCACCGTTGTGCACGCAGCTTTTCCCTAGCTGTGGCGGCGGGGCTGCTCCCTAGGTGCGGTGCCATGGCCTCTGGTTGCGGGCATGGGCTCCAGGCCGGCGGGCTCAGCCGCTGTGGGGGGGCTCCTTTGCTCCGCAGCACACGGGATCGTCCCAGACCAGCGACTGAACAAGTTTCCCCTGCACTGACGGGCAGACTCTTACCCACTAGACCACCGGGGAAGCCCCCATATAAATTTCACTTTAGAAAAAAGAGCCTCCAGGGCACTGCAGATTCATCTTTCCCGGGAGCAGGGGCTCTGGGGTCCCATCTGCGCTCCCTGCTGAGCACCCAGCCTCCTCCCGTCCCCCTCTGGGCCGTCTGTCCATCCGTCTGTCCTTCCGCTGCTGTAGGACTAGGTAGGCACGTCCCCCGCATCACCTGTCACGGGTGTCTTTCCGACTCCCCCAGACGGAAGCAGGAGCCTGGGCATCCACACTGCACCCCTTACAAACCCACCCCTCTCGGTGGCACATCGCGCAGGCTCCGCTCTGTGATCTCACTTACAGTTCTGTGCTTTCTGCTGGGATGTGACTTTCTGGGTAGTGTGAGCTTGGGGACCAGGTTAGTTTCCTGCTCCTATTGGAACAAATTAAAACGACATGAATTTATCCTCGAGGCTTCCCAGGTGGCGCTGGTGGTTAAGAACCCCCCCCCCTTACCAACACAGGAGAAGTAAGAGACCCGGGGCTGACCCCTGGTCCGGAAGATCCCCTGGAGGAGAGCACGGCAACCCACCCCAGCATTCTTGCCTGGAGAATCCCGTGGACAGAGGAGCCTGGCGGGCTGCAGTCGGTGGGGTCGAAAAGAGTCAGACACGACGGAGCGACTTAGCAGCAGGCAAATGTATTATACACAGTCCAGGCGCTGGAATCCGAAACCAGCCCGCGGGCGGACCCAGGCGCGTGGGGCAGGCCCTTCCAGAGCCCCCAGGGTTGACCCGGGCTTCCACGCTCCCGCTTCTTGCAGCGGCCGCCCCGGCCCTGGGGTCACGACCTCACTGGAGCGGCCGTGGCGGGGGTCCGCTGGGGGTGGGAGCTGAGGCGGAGCAGGAGGGTCCGCGGGGTCATTGGGGGCACTGGGGGCAGGGCAGGGCCCGGCGCCCGGCGGCTGCCGCGAGGACAGCGCCCCGGGCCTCCAGCGCCCTCTGCCGGCCGCGGTCCCGCAGGTGCTGGACGCGAAGCCGAACGACCGCAGAGGGCGAGGCTCCCCGCAGAGCGGGAGGGGCGGGCTGCAGGGGCCCGACCAGGGGCGGCAGAGAGGCCTGAGAGCCCACCTGCAGGACCCCAGGGCGAGGGCGCAGTCTGGCCGAGGCGGCAGCCCCTCCCAGGGGGCTGGGGGTACTGCCTGCCTTGGGGGAAGGTGGGCCAAGCCCGCCCAGCGCTCTGGACCCCCGCTGGGTTGGGTCTCCTCCTGGGTGAGCTGGGGGGGACCCATCTGGACCCATGGGCAGTGCTGGGGAAAGGAGAGGAGGGGTCACCGACCTGCCCAAGGTGAGGCCGGCAGCGGGGTCTCCTGGTGAGCTGTCCCGGGTGGCTGGGGTCCTCTGAGGAGCTCTGGGCCTTAATGTTTCCATATAAGTTATTTTTTAAATTTATTTTTTATTTTATCGTATTTTTGGCTCCAGTGGGTCTTCACCGTTGTGCACGCAGCTTTTCCCTAGCTGTGGCGGGCGGGGCTGCTCCCTAGGTGCGGTGCCATGGCCTCTGGTTGCGGGCATGGGCTCCAGGCCGGCGGGCTCAGCCGCTGTGGGGGGGCTCCTTTGCTCCGCAGCACACGGGATCGTCCCAGACCAGCGACTGAACAAGTTTCCCCTGCACTGACGGGCAGACTCTTACCCACTAGACCACCGGGGAAGCCCCCATATAAATTTCACTTTAGAAAAAAGAGCCTCCAGGGCACTGCAGACAGCACTTCTGTCACAGTGACTGCGATAAGCCGCTGACTGATCTCTCTGATAAGCTGGTGATCTCTGTGATAAGGGTGACTGATCTCTGATAAGCCGGTGACTGATCTCTGATAAGCCGGTGACTGATCTCTGATAAGCCAGTGACTGATCTCTGATAAGCCGGTGACTGATCTCTGTGATAAGCTGGTGATCTCTGTGATAAGCTGGTGACTAATCTCTGTAATAAGGCGGTGATCTCTGTGATAAGCTGGTGACTGATCTCTGATAAGCTGGTGACTGATCTCTCTGATAAGCCGGTGACTGATCTCTGATAAGCTGGTAACTGATCTCTGATAAGCCAGTGACTGATCTCTGATAAGCTGGTAACTGATCTCTGATAAGCCAGTGACTGATCTCTGATAAGCTAGTGATCTCTGTGATAAGCTGGTGACTGATCTCTGTGATAAGCTGGTGACTGATCTCTGTGATAAGCCAGTGATCTCTCTGATAAGCTAGTGACTGATCTCTCTGATAAGCTGGTGATCTCTCTGATAAGCTGGTGACTAATCTCTGTGATGTACTGGTGATCTCTGTGATAAACTGGTGACTGATCTCTGTGATAAGCTGGTGACTGATCTCTGATAAGCCGGTGATCTCTGTGATAAGCTGGTGATCTCTGTGATAAGCTGGTGACTGATCTCTGATAAGCTGGTGACTGATCTCTGTGCGATAAGCTGGCAGCCGTCTAGACTTGCTCCTTATTCCCAGCAGTTGTCTTGGAGCTGCCACAGCGGTTCTCAGGGAACCGGTCGGGGCACCTGCGGACGGAAGGGCATCGACTGCGTCCTCACTGGTACCTTTGTTCCCCGGCTGCCTCGTCACGTGCCGGCATCCAGGAGATGCTCAGAGGGGCCAGAGGCGTGGTCGCCCTGGCCCTGCCTGAACCTGGGGGACCTTCACCACCTCACCATCCAGGGACACACTGGCCTCTTCTTGTTGTTCAGGCACTGAGTCACGTCCGACTCTGCGACCCCATGGACTGTCGCCCGCCAGGCTCCTCTGTCCATGGGATTCTCCAGGCAAGAATACGGGAATGGGTAGCTATGCCCTTCTCCAGGGGATCTTCCTGACCCAGGGCTCGAAGCTGGGTCTCCCTCATTGCAGACAGATTCTTCACCATCTGAGCCACCAGGAAAGCCCGGAGTTTGCTCAAACTCATGTCCATTGTCTGAGCAAACTCCAGGAGACAGTGAGGGACAGGTAAGCCTGGGACACAGCAGTCTAAGAGGTTGCAGAGTCAGACAGGACTGAACGACTGAACAGCAATGTGTCCATCGAGTCGGTGACACCAACCAACCATCTCATCCTCTGTCGTCCCCTTCTCCTCCTGCCTTCTATCTTTCCCAGCATCAGGGTCTTTGCCAATGAGTCAGCTCTTCGCATCAGGTGGCCAAAGGACTGGAGCTTCAGCTTTAGCACCAGTCCTTCCAATGAATATTCAGGGTTGATTTCCTTTGGGATTGACTGGTTTGATCTCTCTGCAGTCCAAGGGACTCTCAAGAGTCTTCTCCAGCACCACAGTTGGGACCGGATGCCATGATCCTAGTTTTCTGTGCTGAGCTTTAAGCCCACTCTCTCACCCTCCTCTCTCACCCTCAAGAGGCCCTTCAGCCCCTCTGCACCTCCTGCCGTGGGCGTGGTGTCCTCTGCACACTCAGGCTGTCCACGTCTCTCCCCGCAGTCTTGATTCCAGCTTGCGCCTCGTCCAGCCCAGCGTTCTGCATAATGTGTGCTGCATGTGAGTTAAATCAGCAGGGTGGTGATGTGTAGCTTTGACATGCTGTTTCCAAATTCTGAACGAGTGCTCTGTTCCCTGTCCAGTTCTAACTGCTGTTTCTTGACCAGCATACAGGTTCCCTTTCTAAATCCAGCTTGTGCATCAGAAAGTTCTCAGTTCATGTACTGTTGAAGCCTAGCTTGAAGGATTTGAACATAATCTTGCTAACATATGGAATGAGTGCAATTGTACAGTAGTTTGAACATCCTTTTGGAGAAGGGAATGGCAACTCACTCCAGTACTCTTGCCTAGAAAGGTTTAGGGAGGGAGGACCTTCCATGGGGCCGCAAAGAGTCGGACACGACTGAGCGACTTCACTTTCACTTTGAACGTTCTTTGGCATTGCCTTTGTTTGGGACTGGGATGAAAATACCTTTTCCAGTCCTGTGGCCACTGCTGAGTTTTCCAAATTTGCTGGCATGTTGAATGCAGCACTTTAACAGCATCATCTTTTAGGGTTTGAAATAGCTCAGCTGGAGTTCCATCACCTCCACTAGCTTTGTTTATAGTGATGCTTCCTTGACTTCACTCTCCAAGGTGTCTGGCTCTAGACGAGTGATTACACCATTGTGGTTAGCCGGGTCATTAAGACCTTTCTTGTACAGCTCTTCTGTGTATTCCTGCCACCTCTTTTTAGTATTTGCTGCTTCTGTTAGGTCCAGACCATTACTGTCCTTTATTGTGCCCGTCTTTGCATGAAATGTTCCCTTGGTGTCTCTAATTTCCTTGAAGAGATCTCTAGTCTTTCCCATTCTATTGTTTTCCTCTATTTGCATTGTTCACTTAAGAAGGCTTCCTTGTCTCTCCTTGCTGTTCTCTGGGACTCTGCGTTCAGCTGGATATATCTTTCCCTTTCCCCCTTGCCTTCCACTTCTCTTCTTTTCTCCAGCATTTGGAAGGGCTCCTCAGACAGCCACTCTGCCTTCTTGAATCTCTTTTTCTCTGGGGTGCCTTGCGTCACTGTCTGCTGTGCAATATCACAAGCCTCTGTCCACAGTTCCTCGGGCACTCTGTCTACACCAGATCTAATCCGGTGAACCTACTTGTCACTTTCACTGTATAAGCACGTATAATCATAAGGGATTTTATTTAGGTCATACCTGAATGGTCTAGTGGCTTTCCCTACTTTCTTCAATATATTTCTGAATTTGGCAATAAGGAGTTCATGTTGTGAGCCACAGTCAGCTCCCAGTCTTGTTTCTACTGACTGTATAGAGCTTCTCCATCTTTGGCTGCAAAGAATATAATCTGATCTTGGTGCTGACCGTCTGGTGATGTCCCTGTGTAGAGTCTTCTCCTGTGTTGTTGGCAGGGGGTGTTTGCTGTGACCAGTGCATTTTCTTGGCAAAACTCTATTAGCCTTTGCCCTGCTTGTACTCCAAGGCCAAACTTGCCTGTTACTCCAGGTGTCTCTCGACTTCCTACTTTTGCATTCCCACCTACTGTGATGAAAATGACTTTTTTTTTTTTTTTGGTGTTAGCTCTAGGTCTTATAGGTCTTCATAGAACCATTCAGCTTCAGCTTCTGCATTAGTGCTTGGGGCATAGGCTTGGGTGACTGTGACGCTGAATGGTTTGCCTTGGAAATGAACAGAGATCATTCTGCTGATTTTGAGATTGCACCGAAGTGTTGTATTTCGGACCCTTTTGTTGACCATGAGAGCTACTCCATTCTTCTAAGGGATTCTTGCCCACAGAGCGTGCCGAGTCACTTCAGTGTGTCTGACCTTTGTGACCCTATGGACTGTAGCCCCTAGGCTCCTCTGGCCATGAGACTCTCCAGGCAAGAACACTAGAGTGGGCTGCCCTTTCCTACCCCAGAAGACCTTCCCCCCCAGGGATGAAACCCACACCTGATGCACCTCCTGCATAGACAGGCAGGTTCTTTACCACTAGCGCCCCCTGGGAGGCCCCACAGGGGCGGCCATCTGAGTTAAAGTCGCCCAGTCTCATCCAGTTTAGCTCACTGATTCTTAAAGGGTCGGCATCACTCGTGCCATCTCCTGCTCGACCATGTCCAGCTGACCCTGATTTCTAAGACTGACTGCACACGCGGGTCCACTCTCCCCCACACTCCTCCCCCGACCACGTCCAGCTGACCCTGATGTCTGACACGGGCTGCACACGCGGGTCCACTCTCCCCACGCTCCTCCCCTGACCACGTCCAGCTGACCCTGATGTCTGACACGGGCTGCACACGCGGGTCCACTCTCCCCACGCTCCTCCCCTGACCACGTCCAGCTGACCCTGATGTCTGACACGGGCTGCACACGCGGGTCCACTCTCCCCACGCTCCTCCCCTGACCACGTCCAGCTGACCCTGATGTCTGACACGGGCTGCACACACGAGTCCACTCTCCCCACACTCCTCCCGCCGCATCACACTGAGCGGCTTCCCTGTGCCGTGCGGCAGGCTCCTGTTGGATTTTGGTTTTGTTCTCCTTTTTCATTTATTTCTGCCCCTGTTTTTGTCATCTCCTTCCTCCTGGTTACTCTGAGTTCACTTTGCTCTTTTATTTTTCTGCCCTGTTGAGGTGGAATCTTTGGTCACTGAACTTTAAATCTTTTTTTCTCATGGAAGTATTCACAGCTACGAGTGTCCCTCTACGCCCAGCTTTAGCTGCATCCCAGAAACATTATACTGAACTTTCTCACTTTGGTTAAAATATTTTCCAGATTTCCCTATAATTTCTTCTTTCATCCATGAACTGTTTGGCAGTATATCATCTCATTTTTCAGATATGTGGGGTTTTCCTAGTTACCTTATTGCTATTAAACTCTAATTTAGTCTCATTTTGATCTCAGAATATACTCTGTATGATTTAAATGCTTTTAAACTTATCAGCACTTGTCTTATGAAGCATCCTATCATCTGCAATGATTAATAGATGGTGTGCACTTGAAAAGAATTCGTGCTGTGCAATTATTGGGTATGATTTTCTGGAAAGAACAAACATTAGGGAAACATGATTCATATTACTGTTCAGATCTTCTACTTATTAACTTTTTCCCTGCTTATCCCATCAGTTGCTAAGAGAGGGGAGTTCAAAACACCAGCTGTGATTTTGGAATTGTTTCTCCCTTTCTTTCTTTCTGTCCATTTTCGCTGTGCATATTCTGAACCTTCCCTCTGCCCCACGTGTACGGTTTAAATGTCTTCCTGTGCGCTGACATGGGTGTCATTATGAAATGCCCTCCTTTCTGTCTTTCCTTACAGTTCATTGTGTCCTGTACTCCCGCAGTCGCTCTGGCCTCTTAGACTCAGTTCCTGTGGGTAGCTTTATCCATCTGTTAATTTTCAGCCACTCTATGTATCTCTTTATTTAGAATGTCTTCTCCTATTGCAGACAGCATATAGCAGGCTCTTGTTTTTGCTGGTGCTGTCGTGTTGTGATGATCGCTGCCTCTGAACTGAAATGCTTAATCCATTAAGATTAGTGGTGTTTCGATTTGTCTCCAATTCCCTGTTTTCTGTTTTCACGTTTTCTCTTTTTTCTCTTCTGTTCCTCCTTTCCTTTTTTATTTTCTTGAGTTATTTTTAATATTTCGTTTTAATTAATCTATTAGGTTTTTGCTTATTCCTTTTCACGGCTGCTGTACGGATGACCACCACCTTTTCACATCTCTAGTTTGAAAGTCACACTATTCCACGTAAAAAACCATGAGAATTAGAAACTTTGCGACCCTGTGCCCCCCACTCTTCCCACTGCAGACATCATCAACGTCGCCCCACATATACTGTAAACTCCACAAGTGACAGTGAAAGTGAAGTTGCTCAGTCGTGTCCATCTCTTTGCCATCCCAGGACTGTGGCCCGCCAGGCTCCTCTGTCCGTGGGATTCTCCAGGCAAGACTACTGGAGTGGGTTGCCATTTCCTCCTCCAAGGGATCTTCCCCACCCAGGGATTGAACCCCGGGCTCCAGTGTTGCAGGCAGACGCTTCACCCTCTGAGCCACCGGGAAGTCCTGTAGACTCCAAAGGGCAGCGTTAAACTCTTTCTTAATCAGTAATACATACTTTAAAGAAACTAAGAGGAAACAGAATGTTTTCTCTTTACCCAAATATTCAGTGCTTCTTACGGTCTTCGTTCCTCCAAGTTTCTATTTGTGCAGAACGCCTTCAGCCTGAAAGCTTTCACCTGGCGTTTCCTGAAGTGTAGGTCAGCTGACAAGGACGCTTCTGGGCTTTGTCTGTCTGGGACGTGTTTTCCTGGAGTAGACTTTCTGGGGGCGCAGAGGCCCCGGCCGTCACCCGGGCAACCGCGTGCAGCTCTCCCGGCTCTCCCCCGTGGACCCGGAATGGTTCCTGCCACTGGGGGCCTGGCGCCGTCGAAGTGACGTGGGTGCTTGTGGCATCCTGAGAATGACACCCTCTTGTGGGCGTCGTCCCAGGCTGTCCCCTGGGCTCCCCCAAGGCTGCCCCCTGCGTGCTCGTGGCCAGGCACCCACGCTCCCGCCCCCAGGATCCCACGTGGGGCAGCACCCTTGGGTGGAGCTGTTGGCGGAGGCCCCGCAGATAGAGTCACCTCCGTCTGGGGGTCGAACTGACCCCCACCCGGATGAGTCCCTGCCCCTCTGGAAGGGTCAGACGCCACAACCCGCCCCAGGCCGCAGAAGACTCGACTGCCAGGCTCAAGGAACTGCGGCTCCCAGCGCTTCCCCGCGAGGCGTCCGGCTGGCGCACGCACTGGACGGCGACTCGGCGGGCACCTGCTGAGAGCGTCCAGCGCCAACCAGCGACACCTGCGCCGAGGGGGGCGCCTGAGCAGGCACCCAACGCAGCGCCAGGCCATCCCCCCGGGTGCGCGGCCCCGCCCCGTCCACCGCGGCCCCGCCGCCCAGGGCCTTCAGGTCCTTCTGTTCCTCTTGCTGAACCAGGGCGCTGCCCGCCCGCCCCCAGACACACGCGCTGGGCCCGGCCAGGGTCATCTCTGTGCGGGCAGAGAGGCGAGGGGAGGACACGTGGACGGGGTGTGTGGGAGCAGAGGGGGT
>SJYC01040333.1:0-26554 GCA_006408675.1 Madoqua kirkii | reverse complement strand
AGATGGCCCTGCACTGCGGGCCGCTGGTCAGCTCCACCCGGCGGTGACCTCTGTGGGTCGAAGGCTGTGGGGCTGGTCCCCTAGGCCGCCCCAGCGGTCCCTCCGTCCTCCTCAGCAGAGCCTCCTGCGGGGCCAGAAGGCCGCCCGACCCCCGCGCTCCTCCCACAGCTGCCCTCGGGGCCCAGCGCCTCCTGGGCCCTCCCTGGGGCCCCGCCCTGTCCTGCCTGCGCCCCCGCCCCAGCCCAGCCGTGCGGGTGTCTCCTTATCACGTGACCGCGGGGTGGCGGTGAGCCCCGCTCCAACCCAGCAGGCTGCCCAGGGCGACCCCTTGCTGACGGCCCTCTCCCCCGCAGCTGCTGGATGGCCTGGGAGCCCAGCCTGGGCGCCTTCTACGGCCCCGTAGCCTTCATCACCCTGGTCACCTGCCTGTACTTCCTTGGCGCCTATGTCCAGCTCCGGCGCCACCCGGAGCGCAGGTAGAGCTCAGGGAGCGGCCGGAGGAGCAGCAGCGGCTGGCAGGCCCCGAGGGGGGCTCTGGGAGCCCAGGGGGCGCGCCGCCCGCCCCCGGTGGCCGGGCCGCCTCGCTGCTGCAAAACGAGCACTCTTTCAGGGCCCAGCTGCGGGCCGCCGCTGCCACGCTCGTGCTGTTCGCGGCCACGTGGGCCTTCGGGGCGCTGGCCGTGTCGCAGGGCCACCTCCTGGACATGGTCTTCAGCTGCCTGTACGGCGCCTTCTGCGTGACCCTGGGGCTCTTCGTGCTCATCCACCACTGTGCCAAGCGCGATGACGTGTGGCACTGCTGGTGGTCTTGCTGCCCCGCCCGCCGGGACCCCCGCCCTGCAGAGCTCAGCGCCTGCCCTGCCCTCGACA
The DNA here is from genome assembly GCA_006408675.1 of Madoqua kirkii. Classification (NCBI taxonomy): domain Eukaryota; kingdom Metazoa; phylum Chordata; class Mammalia; order Artiodactyla; family Bovidae; genus Madoqua; species Madoqua kirkii. The sequence goes on along the minus strand of SJYC01040333.1, from coordinate 25,684 downwards.
CCAACGGGGACGCGCTGGGCCACGTGGCCTGCCTGCAGGACTCGCCGTGTCCTGGCAAGGTGTTGGGCTTCAGCCACCCGTCCGCCAGCCACTGCAAGATGACCAACCTGCAGGCCACCCAAGGCCACGTCAGCTGCCTGTCGCCAGCCACGCCCTGCTGTGCCCAGATGCACTGCGAGCAGCTCCTGGAGGATGCGGCCCACGTGCACGAGGGCGACGCCTTCGAGCACGACTCGCACCTGCACACGTGCGTCCAGGGCAGAACTGAGCCGCACTTCTTCAGCCGGCACCGGGCAGCTGCAGCCGAGCAGGAGTGCGCCTACCACATCCCATCCAGCCTGGACGGCAGCCCGCACAGCTCGCGCTCGGAGAGCCCGCCCAGCTCGCTAGAGGGCCCCGTGGGCCCTCACGCGCTGCCCTGCTGTGCCCAGGGCGACCCCTTCCCCCTGGTCAGCCAGCCCGAGGGCAGCGCCCCCAGCCCCGTGCTCTACAGCTGTCCGCCACGGCCCGGCAGGGAGGCGGCCCACGGCCCGGCACGCCTGGAGTTGCTCCGCCGGACACAGTCGCTGCCCTTCGGTGGCCCCGGCCAGAACGGGCTGCTCAAGGGCGACGTGCGGGATGCTGCCCCCTTGGCTCGGACGGCACAGGCAACATCCGCACGGGGCCCTGGAGGAACGAGACGACGGTCTAGCGGCCAGGACTGCCCCAAAGCAGAGGCCTCTGCCCCTGGGGTGGGTGGGGGCGAGACGCGACCCAGCCTTGGCAGACCCACCACTCACCCCTGTCCGGGAAGGACATGAGAGGGAAGGCGCTCTGGGCCACAGCTGCCTCCACAGAGCCCACGCTCAGGGGCACCAGCTGCCCACGGTCACCTGCTTCCAGCCCACAGCGCCCCGTCCCGGCAGCCAGGTGGAGGCCCACCGTGCGTGCCTGCGTGCACCCGTCTGGCCCCTGCTGTGTCGGTGGCCCTGGTTGTGGCAGGAGGCTCCGCCACCGTCTCCCGTGTCTTAGGTGTGCGTTCTGTTAGGGTTTGTTCTTAGAGGCGGGCAGCTGCCTGTCGGTCCGGAGCGTCAGAGGACTCAGCCCGCTCCTCAGCCCAGGCCGGCTCTCTGTTCACCCCGGGCCGGAGAGCAGCACAGGCCCCCGGGCAGCTGCCTCAGTCCGGGGACCCTCAGCCTCCCCTGGGGCCGGCAGGGTCTCTGAGGGGTCTGTGCCCTGGAAACGCCCACCACACATCCTCTGATGTCCACTCGACTTCTGAAGCCGGGCGCTCTCGGCACCGGGGCCTGCCCACCATGGCGTTTGGGAACAATAAAGTCCCTGCCACAAAGAGAGAGGGTCTGGCATTTCCATGAACATGTGGGCGCAAAGCCCCGACTCAGAGGACACAAGTGACCGAAGTCCTTCATGATGGCAGCCGCATGTCCCACAGGAGGGGCCCTGGGTCCCTGCAGAGGCAGAAGCCCAGACAGCCCGAGGGGAGAGCGTGTGCTCAGCTGGACTCCCCCCCACCCCCGGGTCTGTGCATGTGTGCACCCACACCCACATGTATGTGTTGGTGCACTGCCACACGTGTGTGCACTGCCGCCTTCATTATCCAGCCTGGACGGCAGCCCGCACAGCTCGCGCTCGGAGAGCCCGCCCAGCTCGCTAGAGGGCCCCGTGGGCCCTCACGCGCTGCCCTGCTATGCCCAGGGCGACCCCTTCCCCCTGGTCAGCCAGCCCGAGGGCAGCGCCCCCAGCCCCGTGCTCTACAGCTGTCCGCCACGGCCCGGCAGGGAGGCGGCCCACGGCCCGGCACGCCTGGAGTTGCTCCGCCGGACACAGTCGCTGCCCTTCGGTGGCCCCGGCCAGAACGGGCTGCTCAAGGGCGACGTGCGGGATGCTGCCCCCTTTGGCTCGGACGGCACAGGCAACATCCGCACGGGGCCCTGGAGGAACGAGACGACGGTCTAGCGGCCAGGACTGCCCCAAAGCAGAGGCCTCTGCCCCTGGGGTGGGTGGGGGCGAGACGCGACCCAGCCTTGGCAGACCCACCACTCACCCCTGTCCGGGAAGGACATGAGAGGGAAGGCGCTCTGGGCCACAGCTGCCTCCACAGAGCCCACGCTCAGGGGCACCAGCTGCCCACGGTCACCTGCTTCCAGCCCACAGCGCCCCGTCCCGGCAGCCAGGTGGAGGCCCACCGTGCGTGCCTGCGTGCACCCGTCTGGCCCCTGCTGTGTCGGTGGCCCTGGTTGTGGCAGGAGGCTCCGCCACCGTCTCCCGTGTCTTAGGTGCACGTTCTGTTAGGGTTTGTTCTTAGAGGCGGGCAGCTGCCTGTCGGTCCGGAGCGTCAGAGGACTCAGCCCGCTCCTCAGCCCAGGCCGGCTCTCTGTTCACCCCGGGCCGGAGAGCAGCACAGGCCCCCGGGCAGCTGCCTCAGTCCGGGGACCCTCAGCCTCCCCTGGGGCCGGCAGGGTCTCTGAGGGGTCTGTGCCCTGGAAACGCCCACCACACATCCTCTGATGTCCACTCGACTTCTGAAGCCGGGCGCTCTCGGCACCGGGGCCTGCCCACCATGGCGTTTGGGAACAATAAAGTCCCTGCCACAAAGAGAGAGGGTCTGGCATTTCCATGAACATGTGGGCGCAAAGCCCCGACTCAGAGGACACAAGTGACCGAAGTCCTTCATGATGGCAGCCGCATGTCCCACAGGAGGGGCCCTGGGTCCCTGCAGAGGCAGAAGCCCAGACAGCCCGAGGGGAGAGCGTGTGCTCAGCTGGACTCCCCCCCACCCCCGGGTCTGTGCATGTGTGCACCCACACCCACATGTATGTGTTGGTGCACTGCCACACGTGTGTGCACTGCCGCCTTCATGCACACGCCACACGCATGCACGGTATACCATGGGCACACATGGTGTGCCCTGCACACAGCGTACATCGCATACACCACCCATGTGCACATGTTGCTGCACAGCCATGCACACGCATGTTTTCCAGCCCCCCGAGCGCCAGGCTTTCCTTGCCCTGCGTAGCCTCATCATCAGGTGTGTTAGCATCTGCATGGGGGCGGGGGGCTCCAGGAGGACCAGATCTTTCCCTACACCTGCTGGGGGGGCAGGGAGGGGTGGGCGTGCCCAGGGTCCCAGGCACGTTGCCCAGTATTGGCACAGGGGCCTCGATTCCCGGGGTTCTCGTAACCCTAACAGTGACCTTGTAATAGACCATGGTGTCCAGTACCTGCATCCTCACAAGACAACCAGACAAGCTAACGATGACCGCCGCGGGGTGGCTCTTGTCTCCACCCCCAGCCTAGTGCCTGCCCGCGGCCCTCGCCAGTGCCCCGTGGCAGTGCCAAGCACTCGCTGCAGACGCAGAGCCGTGGATGAAGCTCTGTGCCACCCTTGTTGGTGCTTTGTGGGGCTGGTTCATAGATCTGTGTGCCTCTCTGTCCCTCGAGGGGCAGCCCCCCCAGAGCCCGGCTTAGGACAGGCCTGGGAGCCACGAGGCTGTGAGCAGAGAGCGGCTCATCCCTGAGACCAACGAGACTGGATGGCAGCCAGTGAACCTCGTGCCTCCCGAGCCCACTGGGCAGTGTGGCAACAGTCCACAGTGAAGTTCTCCAGGAATAAAACCCCACGACACGACCACATCCGGGGGCACCCCACACGGACGATCCCCACAGAGGATGCGAGGTCGGAGGTCAAAGCTGCAGATCGCTGTCCGAGGTCTAACCCTGGGTCGCCACTTCTTACTGCTGTGCGAGGACATACGGGAGGGGTGGAGCCAGAGTGTGCCCCCGCACGCGCCTGAGAGCATGTGCCGCGTGCATCTGGGCACTGTCCATGCGAACTGGTGTGTGCACACATGTGAGTCTGTGCGTGTCACATGTAAGTCTGCCACGTGTGTGTACACTGTGAGAACACATGCTTCTGAGTGTGCTGTTGAGAGCTGGGTGGGTGTGTGCACGTCTGAGTGTGTAGTGTGTGCATGAGAGCACAATAGTGAACCTGTGCAGATATGCGTGCCTGAATGTGTGCACACTTGTGAGTGCATGTGTGTGCATGTGTGAATCGTGTACACATGGAGAGGGCTGTGTTGTACATGTGAGTGCAGACGAGTACACATGTGTATGTGGGAGTGTGTGTGCAAGTACTTGCCCGTCACAGAGGGCGTGTGCAGCACCCTTGCCTTGGCCTGGCCGCTGTCTAACTGCCCCTCAGGGCAGCTCTGAGAGCGTCAGCTGGCCGGGGCCTCAGGGTGCCTCAGCCGCCCTCCCCCCAGCGTCGCAGTCCACCCCCAGCATCAAGGTCCATCCCCAGCATAAAGGTCCGTCCCGAGGGTCCGCTGTTGGGGAGCCAGCTGCCGAAGGCCGGGAAGCATTAGCCCACAGGCACGGGGAGTGCTGGTGCTCAGCAAGAGATCCCTGTTGGCCCCCGACTTCTCCAGAAGCCCCTGAGCCACCTCTGAACGTTCCAGCCCCGGGAGCCCCTCGGGGCCCGCTGGCTTCAGCACAGCCAGGCCCACAGGAGGGACAGGGCCGGGATCTGGGCTGCCGGGCTCCATGAGACAGACCATCAGGGGGAGTCTCGGGCCCCGGGATCCCCAGCCTGGGACAGAGTCAGCTCAGAGGACAGAGCGCCAACTGCTGGGTGGGGGTGGGGGGCAGCCCAGGAGTGGCCTCAGGGGTCGGGTCACGGGGCCTGGGTCGAGACTGCAACGGCAGCCATCAGGCTGGGCCATCGCACCGGGCTCCAGCGGGGCAGCTGGGGGCAGCGGCAGGGAGGCCTGTCCTCTGCCAGGCCAGGCACCCCCAGGACCCGGGGCCCTGGGCAGGGGCACAACCAGCTGCAGGAAGGGGGTCACAGCACCCTGGGCCCGCAGCCCCGCCACCGGCCCAGACCTTCGGGGTTCTGGGTGGGGAGGGGACTCTGGCGGGCCTCGGGGCTCAGGGACGCCAGCAGCCGCATGCGGGCCAAGCGGCCAAGACCCGCCTGAGTCCCGGCCCGGGCGTGCGGGTGTGTCCCGCCTGCTGGCCGCACGCAGCCCGCACGCCCAGTTCTTCTCTGGGCCGAGGCTTCAGCAGCAGCTTCCTCACGAGTGACCATCAGGCGCCTGGGATGGAAAGTGGCCTGTCGGGTCCACCTGCTGAGAGTGATCTGGGGTCCACAGGCCGGGGAGGGGCGCCCGCCAGAGGCTGGGTCTGTGGCCCCAGAAGCTGGGACAGGAGGTGGCGAGAGGACACAGGCAAGGTGCCACGGCGCTCATGCCAGCTTGGAGAGAACGGTGCGGGGCGGGGAGGACGGCACGGCCTCAGCGTGAGGAGGACGGCGCGAGGCGGGGAGGACGGTGCGAGGCGGGGAGGACGGCGCGGGGCGGGGTGGACGACACAGTCCAGCGCACTGGGAGGCCAGGGGTACAGAAAGGCCACACGTGGGCGGTCATGTTGCTGAGAGGCGGCTGCACCACACAGCTGCTACACCAGACAGCCCGGGCCAAGGTCTGCACACAGGGCGTGGAGGCCCTGCTCACACCCCCAGGAGGCCCGGTGCAGGCGGGACTTGCGGGGGAGCAGTGGGCTCCGTGTGGCCTGCCTACACAGTCACTGCTGGATCCTGGAGAGCACTGGGGGCCTGCAGGCAGGAGAACTCTCACGGCTGGTCAGGCGCCAGACGTCCCCTGGGAGCACGCAGCAACGTCAGCGGGCGGTGGGGAGGCCTGGTGACCAAAGCAGCGGGCACAGGGCTCGCGGGGCCAGCGGGGCCCGGAGCCCAGAGCCCCGGGGCGAGGTGGGGCGCCGCGAGGGCGGGGCCAGCGGGGCCCGGAGCCCAGAGCCCCGGGGCGAGGTGGGGCGCCGCGAGGGTGGGGCAAAGAAGAGCACAGGCCAGAAGCAGCCAGCTCCTGCGGGGCAACATTCCAGAGGCCCCCAAACTCAGCAATCCAGACGAGTGAGGCTGTGATTCAAGGTTTCAAAAACAGTGATGCAAAAATTCATGATGACCAGAATCAAAATCTTAAAGGAGCCAGAATCAGTGTTGCTGGTGGGCCCCGGGGGTCCCAGTGTGGGCGCCGGGGAAGCCTTGCTGACACGCGGCTCAGAGGACAGTCCACGCCGGCATCCACCAGGGCCTCCCCAGACAGTGGTCGGCGCAGCCACAGGGAGAGGGGCGGAACCACCCGGAGCCGACAGAGAGACGACCCGAGCCAGGCGCAGTGGACAGAATGTGGTGGACACGCCAGAATCAACCTGCAGAGCAGAGGCCGCCCATGGCTGGGCGACGGGCGAGAAGTGTGCACCGCACTCCACAGTTTACAAAGGGCAGGAGGCGCCTGGGGGAGGAGGGGGCCCACGCGGGTGGGCAGCCCCTCCCCACCCCTCAGCTCGGGGTCCCAGCGAGCCCGCGCCCCGCCCTCAGGATGGGCCAGGGACTCCCTTTCCTCCCTTCGTCCTCCCCCGCCTCCACTCAGGACCCACCGGAGAAAGCACGGCCCCAGGGTTCACACGGGACCTCTTCCACCTCCTCCAGGGCCCACCCCCTCTCCACCTGCAGACTCCACACCCCACCTGTCCTCCCCCCTCTGCCAAACCCAACACGGGGGCCAGGAGCCCTTCCCAGTGTCACCTGTCAAATGCCCACATCAAGCCCAGGGAGCAGGCTGAGAAGTCAAGCGACTTCCAGCATCTCACAGCACTGCCACCCACTCTCCCGGAGGCCCCGGAGCATCAGCTCAGACAGCACGCTTGCCTGCCCCACCTGCGAGGCCGAGGTGGTCGATCCACCAGAGACCCTCCGCCTTCACACGGCAAGCCCGCAGCAGGCTCGGCTCACTGCGTGCGGCCCAGGGTCCACGGCTGTCTTCTGCTTGGTCCATGTCCTCGGAGCTCCAGAGCAGGTGGGGGGCTCTGGGACCCCAGTGATCTCCACATGGGCTGGGAACCCAGAAGGGCAGGACAGGGGCCTGGGGGCCACATTCTCGGGAGGATGTCACAGGGCGCCTCCTGGACAGGGAAGTGGCATCGATGGACGGGTGGGGACTTCCAAGTGAGGACTTCTTCAAGGCCTCAGACAGAGCTCCTGGGATGAAGCCGACAGGCAGGAAGCAGTCCGTTCCTTTCCTACAAAGGCTCCAGAAACTGAGGCAGTGAGTACAAATGCCCGGAAGCTGCACCTTCTGAAATGTTCACTAACGTGCAATTCTCTCCACGAGCTGCAAGAAAACATCCTGCACAGGAAGCGTCGGCCTCGGGTTCCAGGGGAGGGCAATCCCCACCAGAGGTGCGTCACGGCAGGAGGGTCACGGCCAGTGGGCCGGGCGAGCCCCACCTGGGGAGGACCCGACCAGGGTTTGAGTGAAAATCATGGAACTGAATCCCCGGGAAAAAGGGGAAAGCCAGTCCACGAGCCGGATGGTGGGAAGCACTGACCAGTGGCGGGGACCCCTGAGATGGCCTGGAGCCCGGCCCAGGTCCCCGGCTGCGTGGGAACCTCCACAGCCACGCCCTGCGGAGACCCTGGGGAGGGGAAGCTGAGAGCAGACAGGGCGGCCCGAAAGGCAGGAACGTGGGTGGAGTTTGGAGCAAAGGGGAGACAGACACCAGGCGGTTCCTGGGCCCTGCTTCCCACCGTGGCCCTGCGGCTGTGCAGAAACAGACAAAAGGGGAGAAACATTCCTGTGAATCTGAGCCTCGGCTTTGTTTTTTTTTTTTTTTTTTGAGAAATGTACCACATTGAAGTGAATGAAATGGAGCCTCTGCTATTTTTCAAGAAACGGGCGACATCAGCACCCATCCAGGACAGATGGTGGTATTCCAGCGTCTTGCTCACAGGCACCCTCGGCATAAAGTCAGTGTGTCTCACGTGGGGAGAAATAGCCAACACGCTCTGTGTCTTGGCAACGTCTTGTTTAAACTGGGTTTAACTAAGTTTATCCTGTAATTTTGTTTTTAATGATCAACATTTGCTTATGATGGATCAGAGTTAGTCTAGGGGCGAAGAAAGTCTCAGCTGGGCCTGCCCGTGGAGCCTGTGGGATGAAGGGACCCCGTTCCTGTTATTAACACAAAGGGTTTAGGCTTGGGCAAAGGAGCAGAAAGCCTGCAGAGAATCCAGAGCACTGTGGGGTGGGCGTGGGGGGATGGAGGGGGTAGAGTGGGAGGATGCCCCACCCACGGGTGGCAGGCTGACTCTGCACTTGAAGGGTCCCAGTTCCAGCCAGCGAGAGGCCCTGGGCCCCTGGCCAGCAGGGAAGCGGCGGAGCCCGACCCTGAGTGCCAGGCCTCTGCCGTCCTCGGCAGGAGCCACTCACAGACAGTCTGAAAGAAGGCCCAGCAGGTCCCAGTCATTCAACCCTCAGTCAGGGCAGCAGCCGCCCAGTGTGGGGAGGGCTTGCGGGAAGGCGGGCTGGAGGCCCCCAACACCCGGGCCTGTCCTGTGAACCAGTGGGAAGATCTACCTGGCCACCCAGTGAGAACACCATCTCTGTTTCGCAAGGGCACAATCAGGACCCTCAAGAGCCCCAGCCTGGGGGCACAGATGTCCCTGGGGCCAGGCCCTGCAGCAGGTGGTCACAGCAGGGGGAAGGCTGCTTTCTGCAGCAGCGCCAAGGGAAACACAGACACGCGGCCCGCTCGGCAATCCAGAAGGCTGCACGTCAGGGAAGGCCTTGTCATTAGATCCTAAAAGTCCTCCCCAAAAGCTTTAACTATGTGAGGTGACAGACTTACTGTGGTGATCATTTTGCAACATGCAAATATAAAATAACCATACTGCACACCCGAAACTCACATGATGTAATAGGTAACTACCTCAGTTAAAACAGTTTAAGCCTTGTCTTGCTAAAACTGTGTCTAGAGCAAAGTTATAGCTTTAAATGAATTATAGAAGAGGAAAGAGCCGGAGCTCCTGGGAGCTCAGTGGTGAGGAAGCCGCCTGCCAGTGCAGAAGACCCAGGCTTGCCCCTGGCCGGGAAGCTTGCACGCGCCCCTGGGAAGCTAAGCCCAGGCCCCACAGAGCCTGGAGCCTCAACTCCTGAAGCCCGCGCTCCAAAACAAGAGACGCTCCCGCAGGGAGAACCTTGGCACAACGAGACAAGAGCCCCCGCTCCCCGCAACAGAGGAAGCCCAGGCAGCAACAAGAACAGAGTAAACACGATTTTCAAAACAGCACAGGAAGAGGTGGGAAACTGGTGAGTTACGCGTCCAGCTCAAGAATTCCGAAAAATAATTGTAATTAGAGCTTTCCCCCCAGTAAGCTAAGTGAGATAGTGAAGATACAAAATGCTGATTAAATGCACCTTCCTTAGCACTGCCCTGGCAAATCTAATCAAGACAAAATAGAGCAGCAAATGCCAGGAACTGAGGGAGGCTTTGACAGACCCCAGAGTCGCTGAGAGAGAAAGAGGAGGAGGTGCGTGCAACGTGAAGCCACAGAGTGTGAGACGCGAGAGGAGACACACACAGCCCTAGGAGAGCAGTGCTCACCAAGACTGGCCTGCGGCGCAGCTGTGAGACTCGCACAGCCGTTAAAGAGAAAGGAAGTCAGAGATGCAAAAGAGCAAAAGGGCTGTGAAAAGAAGAGAAGCGACAAGCAAAGGACAAAAGGAAAGATGCACCATCTGAACGCAGAGCTCCAAAGAAGAGTCACAAAGTAAAGATAAGAAAGCCAACCCCAGTGATCAGTGCAAAGACAGAGAAGAAAACAGAATGGGAAAGACTAGAGATCGCTTCAAGAAATTAGAGATACCAAAGGAACATTTTATGCCAAGTTGGGCTCAATAAAGGACAGTAATGGTATGCACCTGATGAAGCAGAAGATATGAAGAAGAGGTGGCAAAAATACACAGAAGAACTATACAAAAAAAATCTTAAAGACCCAGATAACCACGATGGTGTGATCACTCCCCTAGAGCCAGATGTCTTGGAATGCGAAGTCAAGGAGGCCTTAGGAAGCATCACTATGAACAAAGCTAGTGGAGGTGATGGAATTCCAGCTGAGCTACTTCAAATCCTGAAAGATGATGCTGTGAAAGTGCTGCATTCAGTATGCCAGCAAATTTGGAAAACTCAGCAGTGGCCACAGGACTGGAAAGGGTCAGTGTTCAATCCAATCCCCCCAAAATGCAATGCCAAAGAATGCTCGAACTACCACACAATTGCACTCGTCTCACACGCTAGTAAAGTAAGGCTCAAAATTCTCCAAGCCAGGCTTCAACAAAATGTGAACCGTGAACTTTCAGATGGACAAGCTGGATTTAGAAAAAGCAGAGGAACCAGAGATCAAATTGCCAATATCCGCTGGATCATTGAAAAAGCAGGAGAGTTCCAGACAAACATCTATTTCTGCTTTATTGACTATGCCAAATCTTTTGACTCTGTGGATCACAATAAACTGTGGGAAATTCTGAGAGAGGTGGGAATACCAGACCACCTGACCTGCCTCTTGAGAAATCTGGATGTAGGTCAGGAAGCAACAGTTAGAACTGGACATGGAACAACAGACTGGTTCTAAATAGGGAAAGGAGTAACGTCAAGGCTGCATATTGTCACCCTGCTTATTTAACTTCTATGCAGAGTACATCATGAGAAACGCTGGGCTGGCAGAAGCACAAGCTGGAATCAAGATTGCCAGGAGAAATATCAATAACCTCAGATATGCAGATTACACCACCCTTATGGCAGAAAGCGAAGAACTAAAGAGCCTCTTGATGAAAGTGCAAGAGGAGAGTGAAAACATTGGCTTAAAGCTCAACATTCAGAAAACTAAGATCAGGGCATCTGGTCCCATCACTTCATGGCAAATAGATGGAGAAACAGTGGAAACAGTGGCAGACTTTATTTGGGGGATGGGCACCAAAATCACTGCAGATGGTGAATGCAGCCATGAAATTAAAAACCACTTACTCCTTGGAAGAAAATTATGACGAACCTAGACAGCATATTCAAAAGCAGAGACACTTTGCCAACAAAAGTCCTTCTAGTTGAGGCTATGGTTTTTCAGGTGGTCATGTATGGATGTGAGAGTTGGACTGTAAAGAAAGCTGAGTGCTGAAGGATTGGTGCTTTTGAACTGCGGTGCTGGAGAAGACTCTTGAGAGTCCCTTGGACTGCAAAGAGATCCAACGAGTCCATCCTAAAGGAGGTCAGTCCTGGGTGTTCATTGGAAGGACTGATGCTGAATCTGAAACTCCAATATTTTGGCCACCTGATGCGGAGAGCTGAGTCATTTGAAAAGACCCTGGTGCTGGGAAAGATTGAAGGCAGGAGAAGAGGAGATGACAGAGGATGAGATAGTTGGATGGCATCACCAACTCAATGGACATGAGTTTGAGAGAACCCCAGGTGTTGGTGATGGACAGGGAGCCCTGGCGTGCTGCCATCCATGGGGTCGCAAAGAGTCAGACATGACTGAGCGACTGAACTGAACTGAACTAAACTATTAAAGAATTGAATCTATCATTTGAAACTTTCCCATTAAAGAAAAGCCTCAGGTCCAGACGGTCGGATGGCTTCACAGAGAATTCCACTAAACATTTAAGGAAGAAATCGTGTGAATTTTACAAAAACCTTCCAGAAAATACAAAACGAAGAAACAATATCCCAATTGTTTCATGAGGTAAGCATAACGTTAATGTAAGGGCATCATGGAAAAAACAAATCTATGGCCAGTGAAAATAAATGCAAAAATCCCCACAAAAAATATCAGCCACAGAGGTGAAGGACGTCTGCAAGACAGGATGTGTCAGAGGTGGGCGGGTCTGCTCCCCGAGCACAGAACTCGTCTGAGACACGAGCCCAGTGACAGAGTAAAGGGGGTTAAACCGTCACCTCCACAGACGCAGAACACACACTCGACAAAAGTCAATGTCCGTTTGTGATTTTAAAAGATTGGGCAGGGACTTGCCTGGCGGTCTAGTGGTTAGGAATCCGGCTTCTAACGCAGGGGACGTGGGTTCAATCCCTGGTGAGGGAACTAAGATCCCACCCGCTGCCAGACAACCAAGCCCCGAGCTGCCCTGAGAAGCCCCCCCACTGCAGTGGAGACCCAACCCAGCCAAGAAATGTTTTCCTTAAAAAAAAAAAATAATAATAAGTGTGTCTGTTAAGTCACTTCAGTCATGTCTGACTCTTTGCAACCCCATGGACTGTAGCCTGCCAGGCTCCTCTGTCTGTGGGATTCTCCAGGCAAGAATCCTGGAGTGGGTTGCCATGCCCTCCTCCAGGGGTCTCCCAGGCCCAGGGTTCATGCCCACGTCTTCTTCATTGGCAGGAGGGTTTTTACCACTAGGGCCACCTCGGGAGCCCCTTTTAAACAAACAAACAAAAAAGAGCTTTCGTCAAATTAGCAATAAAAATCAATAGGAAAAGCATCCTTGACTGTGATGAAGTGAAGCCCCACCCTCACCTTGGGAGCTCAGTCCAGGGGACCATCTCGCCAAGCCTGCTCGATGCTGTGCTGGGTCCCACGATCCTCGGGTGGAAGGCGTGGTGAGGATGGGAAAAGGAGAAGCTGAGCTGACTCCCAGGGAGGGTGATCTCCACAGGAAGCCCAGGTCGGTTCCAATCAGAACTACTCAGTAGGGTTAGCACACTGCTGGACACAAGGTCATGGGCAAGAGCCAATCTGACCCCTGTAGGCCAGCGCTAAACAGGAAACAGAATTTTTACAAAGATAACAATTTCCAGCAGAACCAGAATACATCTGATCTTCATGATAAATCCAGTAGAAGAAACGCCAGTCCTCCCATTGAAAACTACAAAATATAAATGAGAGCCGAGAAGGGAGCCTGATTCTACAGGGAGGTGCCCACGTCGGGGGCTGGGACATCTGCTGCCCCCCAGGCCTGGGGGTGTGCAGACTGCAGCCAGACCCCACCAGGACGGCTCGATGGGAGCCACTCTCACGGGCCAGGACGCCGAGACGCTCAGGAGGAAACGGAGGGTGGGGGGCGGAGTCAGAGCCTGGGACTTCCCACGGGTGCTTCTGCCAGGCTGACCACAGACCGCTGGGCCCAGACTCACACACGTGCACGCTCAGAGTCTTTCCTGCAGAAGGAGGCTGGGCACGTGCGTGGACTCGAACACCAGCGTCATGGCTGAGCCGGCCAGAACACGCGCACGTTGCTTGTGCAGCTCAAGCGCAACGTGTCCCAGCTGACACCCCAGACCTAGGGCAGCCCCGGTGTCCGTCAGCGGTGGCATCACGCACTTAACACGGTTCAGTAACAACGAGATTCCTTCTCCCAGAATAACTCTAAGGGAGAGAATCCAGACAAAAAAAGAAAGTGTGCAGTGTGATTCCACTTATACAAATTACCAAAAAAGAAAAAAAAATGAGCAAAACTAAATTATGTGTTTAACAACATATGCTTACTGGTGAAAAAAGGAGGGCAGGAAACTCCTCTGCAAGGCGGGACGGCGGCTGCCATCGCAGCTCAGGGGTGGGCAGGGGTGACGGGCATCGCTGCTGTTCCTCCTGATTCGTCGCGGGGGACCCCTCAGTCCCTGACCGCACGTTTTCTTGCAGCCCCTTCTCCAGGGCCCCAGGACGGGCCCTCCGCGGGCTGTGGCTCCCTCTTGCTCGGGACCTGCTCCCCCACAGCATGCTGGCAGCCTCATGGGTCCCAGTGGGAGGCAGGCTCGCTGCCGACACCTCGTGCGGGGCATGTGTGCACGCCGGAATCAGGGGCTCCGAGGTGGGGCCCCAGCACTCCAGCCCAGCTCTGAGCTCTGGGACCAAGACCTCCCCTGGATGTTCACAGAGCAGCAAAGACCCACAGCGGGAGGGCCAGGAGTCACCTGTGGTCAGAGTTAAAGGGACGGCTGATTTAGCGTCAGAAGCGCACAGCTTTGGGGAGGAAAGCGTGTGTTTGAGACACCGTTTTCTGACCAGGGTCCCCGGTCAGTCTGCCCCCGTCCAGCAGGCATCCTGCCGGCTCCATCCATAAGGGGCCCCCAGGCTCCCGCAAGCTCCCCAGCTGTGAGAATCGCATCTGGGGTATTCGAATGCTCCCCATTTGGAATGTTCCAGCTTGGCTCAGCTAGACGGGAACTGTGTGGACAGAGACCTCACCTTGCCCCCAGCACTGGCACGAGGCCTCTGGGAGGGCAAGGTTCTCGGCTGCAGGTGTGGGCAGCACAGGCCCTGAGGTGCGAGCCCTCGAGCCTGGCCTGGCCGTCTCCTGGGAAGCGTGATGCACGCTCTGTGACTGCAGGGGTATGCGCCATCCCTGAGGGAAAGGAAGTGGTTTGGGTCCCTGCAGGGTCCGCCAGGCCGGCAACGCCAACAGAGGCCACGTGTGGGGAACCAGGGCTGGAAGGAGCCAGGAACAGGTCCCCTCGGACAGAACCTGCAGGAGGGGCTTCCCCGCCAGGGGCCGGGGGGCGGCAGGGGGCACAGGCCCCTGAGGAGGGCGCCGTGGGGCTGGAGTCCTGGGGAAGCTGGAATCAGGACCAGCCCCGCCCCAGGGAAGAGCAGTGGGGGCCTCCTCCTGCTGGCCAGGCCCTCACCCCACGGAGGCCAGCAGCACAGGCACAAGGTGACAGGCACGGAGTGACGGCCACCGACCGCGGCGCAGCTCAGGCTCCCCGTGCAGAGCCGGTCGGCCGTCTGGGTCCTCAGTGCCCATCTCTCTCGGGAGAACTGTCGTCAGAATTTCGATACCATAAAGGGAGTCTTACGGTCACTGAAAAAAAAAATGTTTAAAAATTTTTTATCTAAGAAGTATTCAACTTAGCAAAACTTACATGCATTTTGTTGCAACGTATTATGGAGAAGCTGCAGAAAATTTCAAGGATAAAAATACACCACAGTGGGGTACAATTCTGGCCAAAGTGAGATGACTGTAATGAGTCTGAGGGAAACGTTACGGCGGAGACGCCTGACTATTGAAGAGAAGCATGTTTATGCGGTTTTCTACATGTTTTTTTTCTGATTGATGGTGGGTATCAAAGCCACTGTGGTTTTCAGCTCCTTGGGTGCATTTACAGGAATGACTAACAGCTTTATGCCAAATGTCAATATTTATACCACAACAGAAATTACATTCTTTGCAATGATCTACATTTATTTTTCCCAAGCCCTGGATGTCAGTTTCACAATGTGCCTGCGGTGTGACAGCTTTTCAAGACTCTTGCTGGGAAAACAGGAGCCAAGGCTCTGAAAACCCACCCTCAGTGCCCCTCCCAACCCCACCCCTGCACTCAGAGGAACCACACTCAGAAGCCAGGAGAGACAGGCTCCGAAGAACAGGCGGGTCCACGCGTGATGAGGGCCCAGCCTCCCGTGGAGCACAGCCCTTCTGGTCACTGAGCTGGAGGGAGCCGGGGGAGGCCCAAGGCTGGGCACCTGGGGAGGGCGCTCCGGCCAGGGCCTGCTTGGAGGCCAGCGGAGGGTCCTGGAGGAGATGGGGTGCGGCAGAGCGAGTCTGGGGGTCAGAGGGACGGGGAGGCAGGCCCCTCCAGGTCGTGGCCTCAGCCGTGGAGCTGGCGGTGCAGCTAGAAGCCTCTGCAGAATTCAGGTGGCGCCAAGGGCCCCCAGGCAGCGGGTGAGCTCACCAGGCGAGTGCAGAGACGCCTCGGCCGGGGCGAAGGGGCCCTTCCCACAGTCTGCTCGTGAGGGCTCGGGCCTGTCCGGGGCTGACATTAACTCTGCGTGGGCCCAGTTCTGCCTGGAGGTCCTTGTCCCACCTGTGCCGTCCGGTCGGCTCTGGGGAGGCTCCCCAGTCTGGAAGCCCTCTCTCTCAAGCACAGCGTCACGGTCAGTAAGCACACTGACGATCACCCACCACGCCCGGACACAGGGCCACACCCTTCCTGGGAACAAAGCCTGCGGTAAGCACGGCACGTGTGCAAACACACAGCGGGACTCACAGAGCACGCAGCACAGGCGGACGGCCACTGCCCCAGCAGCGAGGCCTGGCGGCCTCAAGTCTCCAGGACACGAGGGAAGGGCAGCATGGGCCCTGCCGGGAGCACCTGGCCCAGGGCCCCGGCCCCTCCCCACTGGCCCCGGGCCCCGGCCCCCGCCTGACCACGGAGACGGTGATGCCCACGGGGCACCTGTAGGCCGCACCAGCCAGAGCTGACTCGGCCAGCATCTGCAGCCCGCGTGCTCGGCATGTTACCCAAATCGGATGCCCCTCTTCCCGAAGCAGACAACGCCGTTAGACCCAGAAGCACCCGCAGTGAGGCGGCTCCTTCAGTTAGGGGGTGACCTTTGCCCCCAGACCCTGGGCCTGGCAGCCCGGAGACCCAAGAACCAGGTGACAGGTGGCACATAGCCCGAGGGCGTGGAGGCCGGGTGGCAGGCCAGGGCACAAGGCCACGCACTGGCTTCAGCAGCGTTCGACACCAGCCCCAGACAGGGAGGCAGCAGCCCCCGGCCACACAGCTCAGGGACCCTGCAGCCAGGGGCCCAGCTCTGCGGACACAGGGTCCAGGCCAGGCTGCAGCTGGAGCCCTGGAGAGACACCAGGCAGTGCCCACCCACAGCCCAGACACGCCGCATCTGAGAGCCCAGCTCTCAGCGCCCAGACAGCCAGCGCCCTTGCTGCTTCAGGTGCCGCGGGTGCGCTGCACAAGGTGAGGGTGCCCGGCGCCCTGGCCAGCAGCCTGAGGCCTCACTATCCCCGGTCTCTCCCCTGACCTGGGTGCCCCCCCAGGGTCACATCTCAGGCCCCGAGGCCCTGAGCCCTGAGCCAGGAGGGAATCGGTCCCCCGCATCCTGGGACTCTGCAGGCTTACCACAAGTCCACTTCACGCAGCAGTGTTTACAGGGCGGCTGCTGCGCGCCCGGCCAGGCTGTGAGGGTGTGGCCGCAGTGCCCACCCTCCACCTGGGCGGAGGGGACCAGCCACGCCCACACAGGCTGGTGAGACCACCATGCCCCCTCCTGTGGAAAAGGGGGCGCTGTGAGGTCTGAATCTCTGGGGGGGGGTGCAGTGGGGGGGGCCTGGATCTTCACTCCCCAGGGAGAGGAGCGCCCTGGGTCTTTGCCGGGCTGGGGTCGGCGTCCTGCTCTTTGTCAGCCACAGGTCCCAGCTTGGCGCCAGGCTGGCCCTGGTGCAGAGGAAACTGGCTAACAGAGCCTAAGCGGGCGCTGAAGGGTCAGCCCCGAAGCCGCCAGACGGAGGGTCTGGTTTCCTTTCCACAGCCGGCTGGCAAGGTTGGGATGGAGCTCGAGGTGCTGGTCGTACCTGTCACCCACCGGACTAACTGAAGAAGCTGGCGCCAGAGCGCAGCAGCTCACACGGGTCCCCTCCTGTCTCCACCCGACCTGCGCTCTGGCCGTAACCCCGGCGGCCCTCTCCCCGGGCTCCCCCCACCCACCCCGGGAGCCTCTGCAGCCGCCAACCCACCCCCTGCGGGGACTGCGGCAGCCCCGCCCTCGGCCGGTGAGGGCGGGAAGGGGTACCGGCGGAAGGGGGGACACCCGCTTGCCAGCCTCCTTGCGGTGGACCACGGCCCCCGCTCCGTGTGCCCAGGTGGGCGCATACCCCGCAGCAGCCTGCGACGCACCGCTCAGGAACACCCGCCCCGCCCCCGAACGGCGCCCGCCGCGCACAGACCTCCAGCGCCCCCAGCACAGGCCCCGGAAACGGCCAACATCCCTCCGGCCCGGAGCGCAGGACCAGCCCGGCGCGCGGAGCCGGCCGGGAGCGCGGAGGCAGCCCCGGAGCAGAGCCGGCGGCCGGGGGGCCGGGGCCGCGGGCGGCGAGGCCAGGCTTGGAGGGGCGCCGGCCGCGCGGACATCGGGCGGCGAGGACGCGGCGGCTCCGGCGGCGGCGCACCCAAGGACGCAGACCATGGACCGGGCCGCGGCGGCTTTTTATGAGGAGGACGGCAAGGACCTGGACTTCTATGACTTCGAGCCGCTCCCCACTCTGGCAGAAGACGAGGTGAGCCCCCACCCCACGGCGGGACCCACCGCCCCCACCGAGGGCTTTGCAGAGAGACCCCCAGGCCCCCGGTCCCCGCGGGCCAGGTCCTGGCCACAGGGGACCCTGCAGCTGTCCTCACCGCCCCCTCCCCACAGGACAGCAGCTGTGGGCCGTCGGCGCGGATGTCAGCGCCCTGCAGGGAGGGCTCGGGGTTACAGATGTTGTGGGGATGAGCGGGGCACTTTGGCCCCAGGCCCAGCCCGGTGTTCCCCCTTGCCGGGTCCTGGTTGGTGAGCTGGGCCTCCGGGCAGAGAGCCCAGTCAGGCCTGTTCCAGGAGCTGGTGGTGTGGGCGCTGGGGGTCCTGTGACTGACGGCCGACTCCGGGCCTTCAATCAGGAGCCCAAGTCCTGAGTCCCCGTCTGGGGTCGCCAGGGATGGAGGCTCTGTCCTGTGGGGCTTCTGGCTGCTAACCGGGCCAAGCACCTCGAGAGCCGGTTTGCCTGCAGCCCCGTCACAGAAGCTGCCCCTGGGCCTGGGTCCGTCAGGTAGCTCTGTAGGTCGGGGTAGAATGGAGACCCCATGGCCCCGAACAGGCCAGTCCCGGCCACAGGAGAGGCGGCCGCTGGATGGCTCAGCTGCTCCCTGCGCTTTGGGGTCTTTGCAGAGCCCCCGTCCCAGCACATGCCCGTCTGTGGGGTCTACAAGACAGACCCACCTGCCCTCCTGAACTGGAGGGTCACAGAAACCGTCGCTGCAGGCCCTGGGGCCCTTGCCCCCAGCTGGCCCCTGCCCACGTCCTTAGCCGAGCTGGGTCTAAGGACAGAGGGGCTCATGCCCTAGAAACAGAGTCTGCGGGGGCGGGGGGGGGGGCAGTGCCCGGTAGGGGGGCTGCTGCCTCCTCACCTGCCGTGGCCTGGATTTGGTGAGAGAGAGGGCAGCGGAGGGAACCACAAGGGAATAAATAACTCTGTGGGTATCTCGACGACTTTATGGCTGAGTGAAGGGCGCTCCTGGCACACAGCCTGCAGATGCTCCTGGAGGGCAGGTTCCTAAAGCGTCTGCTGGAAACCTCACATCCTCCAAACCACCCTCTGAGGCAGACGCAGAAGTGGTTCTCCACACGGCCTCTCTGCACCGACCGCCCCGGGCCTCCTCTGTGCCCGAGACACCGAGCTGTGACAGGTGCCCAGTAAACAGGGCAGGCAGAGCGGGGTTTGGACCCAAAGCCTCTACCCTGAGCCCGCCGTCTGTCCCGCTGTGGAGCCCTGATGCTCTCTGGTAGCCATCTCAGCGCCCTGGGGGTGCAGTAGTCCCCGCTGAGTCCAGTGCATGAGGCTGGGGCCCCCGCCGTCCGTGGCCGTGACCTCCAGGGGTCGTGGGAGGCTGCGCTGGTGGTGTGTCCAGCAAGGAAGTCCAGACAACTGGCCCCTCTCGCCGCAGCCTCTCCTGATGCGGGCACTGCCCTGGGTGTGTTCTGAACCCGGAGGCCCATTCCGGGAGCTCCAGCGAGGTCCTGTCCCTGCTCCAGATTCTGGTGCCTGTACACAGTGGGTGTGGTCAGTGTTAAAGGCTTTACGTCCCGCCCGGGTCGTGGGCATTGCCGTCAGATTGATTCCCCAAGGCGGTCCCATGTGAGAGGATGGAGGGCCAGGCTGCGGGAGCCCCTGGGGGAACCTCCGGCAGGGACGCAGGCAGCTTCCCGCTGGACCTTACCTGGCGCAGGAGACGTGGGTGTTGGCGGCTTACACACTCACTGTATCAGCTGAGCCCCGTGAGCCGGAGACTCCAGCAGGAGCCTCTGGATGGTCCCTCCCCTACTGTGACTGCGGACAGAATTGAAATTGCTGGTGAACATGTGAGAAAATGTCCGACTTCATTACACTCAGGGAACACGAGATGCAGGGCCACGACTGCCTTCCCGCCAGCGCCAGGGTGGCGCGGACCAGGCCGCCCTCCCTGTGGGGTGGGGCAACGAGCAAACCGGCCTCCTCGGAAAACAGTTAGGGGTCCGGTAGTGGGGTGTGGGTGCCCCTCCTCCGTCCCAGCACCTTCACTCTGGGCACCTGCCCTGGGGACACATGGGCGACAGATGGGCTTGAGAACTCAGGGCCGGCACCGCCCAGCAAGGTCCTGGCCCCCAGGCCCTGGCCACCGGCAAGCAGCACCCCCACTCTGGCACCCGCAAAGGCCAGGGCAGAGAGGCAGAGCCGTCCGGGAGGGGCAGACATCAGCCACCAGGAGCAGGAGGCCCTGGTCCTCAGGAGCCTTCGGGGGGCAGAGTCTCCCGGTCCCGAGGCTCCCCTGAGGGAGTGTTCTTACTGCTCCCGAAGACCAGCGGGACATCTGTCTCCCCAGCATCTGTGGGCCGAGAGCTGGGCTGGGCCAGGGAATCTGCAGGCAGAGGCAGCGTTTGAAATGCGCAGAATGGCCCGTGGAGGGGTCCCGTGGCCCCGGCAGCCTGGCCCACGGCCCACCTCAGAGGCACAGACGCTCCTGCTGGCCAGCACCTCCCTGTGCCCGGCCAGTGGTAGGAGACCCCTGTCTGGGGCCCAGCGTGACAGCAGGGGGCTGCCCGGGAAGGCTGCGTCCCCCAGCTCCCCTGCTCTCCTCCCAGCCGGGTCAGACACTGAGCCTCTGCCAGGGGGCCCGCTCTAACTGCCCGGGAGGCCCACCCGCAGACGCAGCCCGTAGCCCACCAGGCAGCGTCCTGCTGGGCAGTGCTGAGGGCTAGGGCACGGGCCCCAGCTGGGTTCTGGAGAACCTTCTGGACCGCCCAGAAGGCTGAGTCTATACCCAGGATTTGGAACCAGTGACCACTGGCTGTGGTGTCTGGGTCCAGCCACGTGGGCAGTGGCAGGACGGAAGTGCCCCCGCCTGCCACAGCCCAGGTGGGTCCCAGGCACCCGGAGGCGGAGGAGACACAGCTGTCTGCCGGAGCCTCACCAGCTTGTCTGTTCCTAACACGTCATTGCCCCCCGCCCCCACCACCCACAAACGTTTGCCTGCTCCCTGAAGCCCCTGCCAGCCTCCAAGCCCCGTCGCCTCGAGTGTGGACGGGGCCCTGCTTGGCACAAAGCTCAGGGTCCCCAGGGTCTCGAGCTGCCCCTCGGGGAAGAGCCCCGACTCCGGCCTAGTGGGCGGGAGTTCAGGCGGGGCCGGTGGCCTGAAGGCCCTGCACAGCCAGCACGTGGCCCGCCCTCGGGCCTTGTCTGGGCCCACTGGCCAAGTCTGCCTAGCACCTGCCTGGCCTCCCTGAGCCCCGAATCCAGGCAAGGAAGGGTCCCTCCTCCTGCCTGGGCCCAAGCATGGGCAGGTCCCAGAGGGAGGTGCCTGTGGGCCCAGGGCCCATCGTCATGCAGCAGGACCTTCCCTGGGTGTGCTGGAACCTGCTTCAGCTGAATCCTGCCTCCCGCTGCAGTAGTGGGGTTTCGGGGGATCTGAGACCATCCTGCCTGGTGGGGCAGGCTCCGCTGAATGGAAGCACTGACTAGGGGCCTGTGGGCGTCACCCCACAGAGCCACACAGAGACCCCGCAGGGGCTCCCCCGTCCACGGGTGCAGGGCTCCGCTTCCCTGAGGGGCTCCCCCGTTCAGAGCATCGTCCACTGGGCAGGGCAGCAGAGGCCTGGCCGGGGCCGGAAGCCGAGGGCCTGCCCTGGGCGCCTTATCCCGGAGCAGGCCTGTCTGTGTAAGCAGGCAGGCCTGGCGCCCGCGTGGCCCCGGCCGGTGAGAGGCGGCAAGGCCCCTGCGGTGGCACCAGCTCAGACGCGTCCTCCTTACGCCTCGCCCGCGGGGTCTCCGGCTCACCTGCGTGTCCGGGTGCATGTGCGTGGGGCTCTTGGTGTGTGGACATGCGTCCGTGCACACTTGGTGCCCGGCGCCTCTCTAACCAGGCCCCACGGCGCCCCCAGGCGCCTCAGGCTCTGAGTCCTCGGGGTCCTGGGGGACAGGGCCCTGCGCGAGGTGAATGTGGATGACCCCTTATGGGAGAACTGGGCGCAGCCGGCGGGTTCGGGGTCACTGTCTGCTGCCCCAGTCTGACCGCGTGCTCCGCTCTTTGCTCGGGATTCTCCTCTTAAGACGCCCGTCCACCCTCCGCGGGTCCGCACACTGCCAGAGCTTGGCGCGGGCGCCCCCTCCCCCCCCCCCACTGGCTCTAGGAGCCACGAGCCCTGGGGCTGCCTTATCCTCACCCACCCTAACGCCACGCCCAACAGAGATAGCAGGGCAGGCCCAGGAGGCTGGCACCGAGGCCCTCCCTGAGCTGAGAAGGGCGTGGACCGTGGGGGAAACCAAGGCACCCGAGCAGACCTGCCCCGTCCGCCTCCGTCCCCCAGCACCGCGTGCGCACACCGCCTCCCAGCCTGCTGCCCCTCCTCCAGACTCTCCACCTCCTCAGCCCTGGCTCTGGGGACCCGTGCAGGGAAGGGGAGTTTACAGGTGGAGGCTCCTTTCAGGTCTTGAGCTCGGCTACATCTGAGAACACCCTACATGCTGGTGGGGGCAGTGGAGGCTGGAGGCAGAAGCTTGGTAGGGAGAGAAAGCTGGGGACCTGGCTTCTGTACCACCCTGCTCACCTCTACTCTCCAACCCCTCTCACCCCCTCACCCCTACTCTCCAGCCCCACTCAGCCCCCAGATGTGTATAAGAGACAGGCTCTAACTGCCCGGGAGGCCCACCCGCAGACGCAGCCCGTAGCCCACCAGGCAGCGTCCTGCTGGGCAGTGCTGAGGGCTAGGGCACGGGCCCCAGCTGGGTTCTGGAGAACCTTCTGGACCTGCCCAGAAGGCTGAGTCTATACCCAGGATTTGGAACCAGTGACCACTGGCTGTGGTGTCTGGGTCCAGCCACGTGGGCAGTGGCAGGACGGAAGTGCCCCCGCCTGCCACAGCCCAGGTGGGTCCCAGGCACCCGGAGGCGGAGGAGACACAGCTGTCTGCCGGAGCCTCACCAGCTTGTCTGTTCCTAACACGTCATTGCCCCCCGCCCCCACCACCCACAAACGTTTGCCTGCTCCCTGAAGCCCCTGCCAGCCTCCAAGCCCCGTCGCCTCGAGTGTGGACGGGGCCCTGCTTGGCACAAAGCTCAGGGTCCCCAGGGTCTCGAGCTGCCCCTCGGGGAAGAGCCCCGACTCCGGCCTAGTGGGCGGGAGTTCAGGCGGGGCCGGTGGCCTGAAGGCCCTGCACAGCCAGCACGTGGCCCGCCCTCGGGCCTTGTCTGGGCCCACTGGCCAAGTCTGCCTAGCACCTGCCTGGCCTCCCTGAGCCCCGAATCCAGGCAAGGAAGGGTCCCTCCTCCTGCCTGGGCCCAAGCATGGGCAGGTCCCAGAGGGAGGTGCCTGTGGGCCCAGGGCCCATCGTCATGCAGCAGGACCTTCCCTGGGTGTGCTGGAACCTGCTTCAGCTGAATCCTGCCTCCCGCTGCAGTAGTGGGGTTTCGGGGGATCTGAGACCATCCTGCCTGGTGGGGCAGGCTCCGCTGAATGGAAGCACTGACTAGGGGCCTGTGGGCGTCACCCCACAGAGCCACACAGAGACCCCGCAGGGGCTCCCCCGTCCACGGGTGCAGGGCTCCGCTTCCCTGAGGGGCTCCCCCGTTCAGAGCATCGTCCACTGGGCAGGGCAGCAGAGGCCTGGCCGGGGCCGGAAGCCGAGGGCCTGCCCTGGGCGCCTTATCCCGGAGCAGGCCTGTCTGTGTAAGCAGGCAGGCCTGGCGCCCGCGTGGCCCCGGCCGGTGAGAGGCGGCAAGGCCCCTGCGGTGGCACCAGCTCAGACGCGTCCTCCTTACGCCTCGCCCGCGGGGTCTCCGGCTCACCTGCGTGTCCGGGTGCATGTGCGTGGGGCTCTTGGTGTGTGGACATGCGTCCGTGCACACTTGGTGCCCGGCGCCTCTTTCGCTCCGAGGCTGGGTGTCCAGGCCCTTTCCTGACTGCTGCCCACATGCTCCCCCTCAGTTCCCAGTCTGGCTCCCTCTGTGCCCGTCCCTTCTTTAGGCGGGTGGTGTGTGAACACACAGACACACGGGGCTGACCAGCGCCCAAACAATGGCCTGGAAAAGGGCAGTGAGGTAGCGGGTGTCTGACGTGTGTGCGCCTGTCATGAATGTGCTCGTGCAGGTGTGCCTTGCGTGGACACGTGGGCACACTGTGTGGACGTGCAGGTTTTGCGTGCCCATGCCTCTGATAACTAAGTAAATGTGTGAGAGTTGTGTGCGTGCATGGGGACAGCAAGTTGGTGTGCGTGCACATGCATGACTGCGTTAGTGTGTTGTGTGCACACACAAGTGGGTGCAGGACCACAGCTGAGTCAGATCCAGATGTGAGAGTGGCCGCAGGGTCTCGTCCCCAGGCCCCCTGCCCCTCTGCAGGTGCCCAGGGCTCAGCCCAGGCTGTCTCGGCAGGAGAATGTGTCCCTGGCCGACATCCTCTCCCTGCGGGACAGCGGCCTGAGCGAGCAGGAGGCCTGGGCCGTGTGCCTGGAGTGCAGCCTGGCCATGCGCAGCGTCGCCCGCTCGGCCCTCTTCCAGACGCTGTGCATCACGCCCGACACGCTGGCCTTCAACACCAGCGGGAACGTGTGCTTCATGGAGCAGCTCAGCGGTGAGGCCCGCGCGGCGATGCGAGCGCAGAGGGGCCCTCGAGGGTGCGGCCCCTGCCCCGGGCCCGTAGTCTGGAGCCATGTTTCCACGGCAACCTGCCTGGGCCTGGGTGAGGGGAGGCCGGGGGCTGGGCCCTGCTGGTGGGTGGTCCTGGCTGGGCCCCACGTGCACGTAGGCCCCCATCTGGGAAGAGCCTGGCGGCTTGTCTCACCTGACGTGTGTTGGGGGGTCACTGTGTGAACGGCATCTTCTCTTCCCTCCCCAGATGACCCTGAGGGAGCTTTTGTGCCCCCAGAGTTTGATGTCACCGGGAACACCTTTGAGGTAAGTGGCAGCAAGGAGGCCGGCACCTGGCCCCCTCCGCGAGCGCTGGGCCCCCCCCAGAGGGGCTGCGTGGGGCATTCTCACCTCCGTGAGTGCTGGAGACCCCCCTCGAGGGGCTGCGTGGGGCACTCACCCCGCCCCTGGGCTCCAGGGGCGCTCACCCCGCCCCTGGGCTCCAGCGAGAGCATACGTCTGGCTGCCGGCTCCTCACTGCGCGCCTGGCATGTTGTCTGAGTGTGAATTGACTATATTTAAGATGTTAAAAGCGCCTAAAATTACCAGTGGTGGCTGGCGGGAGTCACAGCTCCTCTGAAGGACTGACGGGGCCGCTTGTGGGAGGCTTGTGGCCCAGAGAATCCCCCGCGAGTGTGAGCCACGGCCATGCCAAGAACACTCGGGCCAAGGTCACCGAGGCCCCAGGCCCTGCCCCAGCAAGGGAACGCCTGGGCAGAGACCTAGAGAGGGGAGGGCCCACCTGTGCCAGTTCAGCTTCCTGAAAAGAGCCTCTCGCTGCATCTCAGCCCCTGGAGCTTCCTTTTCTGCACTGGGCATCACATCCTTCATCGGGTGGGGGCTGGGGGGGCGGGACTGCTGGGGTCGGTGCTGCTCCGCACGGCCTCGGAGTGTCCAGCACGCGCTCCCAGCCCGGGAGGGAGGGAGAGCCGGGACGGCCTAGGGGCTGTCTCTTATACACATCTAGATGTGTATAAGAGACAGTCTGTGGGGTCTACAAGACAGACCCACCTGCCCTCCTGAACTGGAGGGTCACAGAAACCGTCGCTGCAGGCCCTGGGGCCCTTGCCCCCAGCTGGCCCCTGCCCACGTCCTTAGCCGAGCTGGGTCTAAGGACAGAGGGGCTCATGCCCTAGAAACAGAGTCTGCGGGGGCGGGGGGGGGGGGCC
>SJYC01040332.1:0-22862 GCA_006408675.1 Madoqua kirkii | reverse complement strand
GACCAGCATCTCCACTGGCCTGCCTCCCTGGGGTGGCCCCGGACGATGGTCCTGTGGGTAGAGTGGGGCCTGGCAGGCCCATCTCTCTCCAGTTGTTCCGCTTTTCTCCCCGTATTTTCCTCCGTTTTGCCGGGATTGCAGATGTTGTGTTCACTGTGGAATGTGACGTCTCACTTCCTTGAGGCAGCAGTTCGCAAACTCTTTGGTTCTTGAAACCGTTATACTCCTAGAAATCAAGTATGCAAAGAGCTCTGTGTGGGTTGCACCTGCCGGCCCTCACTGTGTTACAGATAAGACGGAGGGGTGCAGAGAAAGCCCACCTGCTCCCTCGCTTGATGACGATCATCGACCCTTTCCCGGTTAACACGTACAACATGTGTACATGGAAAGCATCGGTGTTCTCCCCACAGAAACACTGAGGACAGCGGCACTGTTTTCCATGTTTGTAAACCTCCCGAAGGCCCGGCCCGGCGGAGGCCCGGTTCTCACTGCGGCGTCTGCGGTCAGCCTGCCATGCCTGCGCCCAGCCCAGGGCCCGGGGAGCCCCCGCAGCCTTCCGCTGTGAAGCTGTGTGGCCTCTGGAACCACACTTTGAGAAAAGCTGCCTGAAGGCATCTTCTGATGACAAAAAAAGTTTATCAGTCCTTCCTGTTTAGAAACTTTTTTCTGGATTGATTAATCTCTGGCGCAAGTCTCCGCTGCTTTGTGCGGGCTTCCTCTAGGTGCGCGGGCTTCTCGCTGCTCACAGGCTCCCGGCGCGGGCCCGGTCGCAGTGGCTGACGGGCCCGGGGACGCGGGCTCAGCTTGAGCTCAGCAGTAGTGGTGCACGGGCTTAGTCGCTCTTGGCACATGGAGTCTCCCCAGCCCAGGGGTCAAGGCCATGTCCCCTACATTGGCAGGTGGATTCTTAGCCACTGTGCCACCAAGGGGGCCCTGTCATTCATAAAACAGTCAAATTATTGGTGGTGTTGACTTTAAAAAAATGCACAACATGAGAGCTGCAAGTTAAGGCTTATTTGGGGCAAAATGAGACGACAGCCCAGAGACAGCATTCCAGACACGTCTGAGAAAGCGTTCCCGAGGGTGGCGGGAGGCCGGTGTATACGCGGTTTGGTGAAGGGGAAGTGGTGGGTGCTCAGTTGTTCAGACGTGTCCGACTCTGTGACCCTGTGGACCGGGGCCCCCTGGGCTCCTCTGTCCGCGGGATTCTCCAGGCAGGAGCACCGGAGCGGGCAGTCATTTCCTCCTCCAAGGGATCTTCGCGACCCAGGGATGGAACCCACGTCTTGTGCATTTCCTGCATCGGCAGGCAGATTCCTTACCGCTGCGCCACCTATGTGCAGTCAAGCGCCTATTCTTTTTTCATTTTCGTTTTTTAGAAAACAGTGTTATTTGTTTATGAGTTCATCGGCTCTGCGGCCCTTTCGCTAGTTGTGGCCAGCAGGAGCTGCTCTCTTGCTGCAGTCTGCGGGCTCCTCACTGCAGAATCTTCTCTCGCTGCCGAGCGTGAGCTCTAGGACGGTGGGCTCGGCAGCTGGCAGCCCCCAGGCTCCAGTGCACGGCCTGTAGTCCTGCAGTCGTGGCTCAGGGGCTTCGTTGCTCCACCGCCTGTGCGCTCTGGGACCGGGGATTGAATTTGTGTCTCCTGCATCAGCAGGCAGGGGGAAGCCCAAGCGCAGATCCTCGCAGAAGGTCTGTCGGTCGCAGGGAGCAGACGTCGCCCTGAAGGGTCTCAGTGCTTTTCTAGAAACAGATGCAGAAACTGGGCTCATACAACTGGGCCCCAACGGCATCTGTCGGAGGACCTGTCTCGCCACCTTCCCTGGAGCAGAGGGCCTCATTCCTGCTCTCCACCCCGAGCTCCTTTCAGGAGTGCTGAGGGTCAGCAGCTGCAGCAGCGCCTGACCTAACCCTTGTAGAGTTGCACTGTGGGGCCAGTTTGTAGGTGACAGTGTTTTCTCTCACTGTTAGTGGTTTGTTTTTTTTGTTTGTTTGTTTTTGTTTTTTGCCTTAAGAAAACTTCCCAATCTCAAGGTCCAACAGATACTTGGCGTTTTCTACTAACGTCTTAAAGGTTTCGCTGTTCACGTTTAATCCACCCGAGGTGCATTTTTTTATGTAACGTGAGGCAAGGATCCAAGTTCATCCTTTTCTGTGTAGAGAAGGGTCTTTCCAGGGGGTTACTGGCTCGCCTTGGGCGTGCTCCAGCGGAGCCGCAAGCCCCCCATCCAGACAAAAGGGGGTCTACTTCCCAGACCTCTGCTCTAGTCCAAGGGCTCTGCACCCTGCTTTATTAGCAATCCCGCAGGAGCCCAGTGTCTCACAGGGAAAGGGCTCGCTCCTCGCTCCTTTCAGGAGCGTCCCGGCTGTTCTGGAGTCTCTCTTCTTCCACAGAAGCCTTGGGTTTAGCGTCAAGTTCCATGAAAAGCTCTGTTGGCATTGTGACTAGAATGGCTCTGAATCTACCTCAGTTTGGGGAGAACTCACACCCTTATCATTTGTGGTCTCCTCTAGAAACACACTATTCCTCTTCATTTATTTAGCTCTTATTTACTGTCTCAGTAACAGTTTAAAACCTCTCCTGTGTTCTACTTGAATGTCCTTTACTAGGTTACTCTCAGGCACGGGATGCTTCTGACTCTGTGTAACCGGATGGTCATCTCTGGAATCACATTTTCCCGCTTTTCTTGTCAAGTCTACAGAAATGCAGTTCACTTTAACAGCTCAGTCTTGTATCAGCCCTTGTGGTAAATTCTTTGATTATTTCTGATAACTTTCTATTTAACTGATCAAAGTGTTAGTCCCTCAGTCGTGTCTGACTCTTTGCAGCCCCATGGACTGCAGCGGACCAGGCTCCTCTCTCCATAGGATTCTCCAGGCAGGAGTACTGGAGTGGGTAGCCATTCCCTTCTCCAGGGGATCTTCCTGACCAGGGATCGGACCTGTGTCTCCTGCACTGCAGGCAGATTCTTTACAGTCAGCGGTCAGGGAAGCTTCCCAAGTGGCTCAGTGGTAAAACATCTGCCTGCAGCCGATCAAGTCACCAGCAGAAGGGGGCAGGCTGTGTTGCTGTCCAAAGCTTTGGTCCACGTCCGCCCCGCGTGTCCCAGGTGGACTGGAGCAGGGGTGAGAGGTCAGTGATTGTCCGCCGTCCTGAGAGCTCCTCCACCTTCCCGGCAGGAAGCCTGCCTGAGGCCCCTGCTGTGCAGAGGCATCCCGTTCTACTGTGCAATGCTTCGGCAGCTTTTGAAATGCCAGTATCGCCCAGTTTATTTTCTAGCATTAAGTCAGCCTTTCCTACTTAGAAATACCTAAGCGGGCAGCGCCCTGTGTTTTCTTTACGCCGTTGCATTTATGCCTGCTTGGCGTCTCTGCGTATTTTCTTGAGTGGCTGGTGGTTTTCCATTGTGTTGATGTTTCTGAATGTGTTGCCATCAGGAGTATCTTTGTCGTGTGCAAACACCCCCGCTTCCTTTGCTGTGTTACAATTTACATAAGAATGGAATAGTCTGGTCTTTGAAAGTCTGGTCTAACTTACTTAGGAAGCCATTTAATTCCTTAATACCTAAGCGGGCAGCGCCCTGTGTTTTCTTTACGCCGTTGCATTTATGCCTGCTTGGCGTCTCTGCGTATTTTCTTGAGTGGCTGGTGGTTTTCCATTGTGTTGATGTTTCTGAATGTGTTGCCATCAGGAGTATCTTTGTCGTGTGCAAACACCCCCGCTTCCTTTGCTGTGTTACAATTTACATAAGAATGGAATAGTCTGGTCTTTGAAAGTCTGGTCTAACTTACTTAGGAAGCCATTTAATTCCTTGGAGCAAAGAGTTAATTGCTGCTCTATTTTTAATAATTATAGGACTTACTTGTTTTGAATTTATTTTTTTTTAATTTTTATTTTTTGTTTAATGCTTATTCCATTTCACAGTACTGCATTGGTTCTGCCATACATTGACACGAATCAGCCACAGCTGTAGACGATCTCCCCATGTCAAAACCCCCTCCCACCTCCCTTCCTTGAATTTCTTATTGATTCAGCTTTTGATAAACCACATATTTCTAAAAATTTACCCATTTTTACCTGTGTTTTAAAGTTGCAGGGGACATCCTTTCTTAATCAACGCTTTTATGTTGGTGCCCCCTTCCACTCCTTGGATGTTGAATTTGTGCCTTCTCTTGCTAGTCCTGCAGGAAGGAGTACATCCTTTCTATACCCTTTGTTAGTTTTGTCAACAGAAATAATAACAGTCCATAATAGAAATGTAGAGACTGCTATTTGAGCCAAACAGGGGACTGCAGCCTGAGAGACAGTCAGGAAGCACTTTCACGTGTCCCCAGGTACAAACTGTGGAGGCTTTCAAGGCAAAACTCACAAAATCGCTTGGGTTGTCTGCCGAGAATTAGGGTTGAAGCTGCAAGGAGGAGAAGTGCCGGCTAAGCAGGGTCTGTCGGGACTGAAGTGGCTGCAGAGTCGCAGGGGCGGCATGACACCTGGGCGGCAGTTGGCAGCTGCCGGCAGATACTGTCTTGAGAATGGCAGGTGGTGTCCCTGAGTCTGAGAGCAGCATCCCGAAATCCGAGTTCTCAGGGACGCGGGAGCGTGTCTGAACCCTCAGCCCCTGATCCTCCGTGGATGCCTGAACTGCAGCAACTCCATCCTGATTGTTAGAGGCATCCTCTTCTCTAATGGTTAGAGCAGTCACACGATGTGTGTTCAACAGGCCATAAATCAAGCTGCTGTAGATGAATGGATAACGGAGGTGCAGGGACGTCCCGGTTGCCCAGTGGTTAGGACTCGGCGCTTTCCCTGCTGCGGCCTGGGCCCATCCCTGCTTTGGGAACTGAGACCCTCCAAGCTTCAGGCGCGGCCAAAAAAGAGAAGAGAGTGATGCGGTGCGCGTACACAACAGAATGCTGCTCGGTCCCGAAAAAGGGTGAAATAACGTCTTTTGCAGGAACACGAATGGACCCAGAGATGATCATCAGAGTGAAGTAAGTCAGACAGAGGAAAACAAATATCGTATGGTACCACTTACATGTGGAAGATAAAATATGGCACAAATGAACTCATCTACAAAACAGAAACAGATTCATAGCCACGCAGCTCAGACCTGTGAGTACCAAAAGGCAGGGAGAGATTGGCAGTTCGGGGTTAGTGGATGCAGACTGCTACATGTGAGATGGTGAGCAGCAAGGTCCTGCTGCGCAGAGAGCCGCGCTCGAGATCCCGTGATAAACCACAACGGAAAGGGCTTCTTAAAGTATATATATAAATGAGTCACTTTGCTGTAAAAAGAGATAAGAAAGCCTTCTTCAGCGATCAGTGCAAAGAAATAGAGGAAAACAACAGAATGGGAAAGACTAGAGATCTCTTCAAGAAAATTAGAGATACCAAGGGAACTTTTCATGCAAAGATGGGCTCGATAAAGGACAGAAATGGTCTGGACCTAGCAGAAGCAGAAGATATTAAGAAGAGGTGGCAAGAATACACGGAAGAACTGTACAAAAAAGATCTTCACGACCCAGATAATCATGATGGTGTGATCACTAATCCAGAGCCAGACATCTTGGAATGTGAAGTCAAGTGGGCCTTAGAAAGCATCACTATGAACAAAGCTAGTGGAGGTGATGGAATTCCAGTTGAGCTGTTTCAAATCCTGAAAGATGATGCTGTGAAAGTGCTGCACTCAATATGCCAGCAAATTTGGAAACCTCAGCAGTGGCCACAGGACTGGAAAGGGTCAGTTTTCATTCCAACTCCAAAGAAAGGCAATGCCAAAGAATGCTCAAACTACCACACAACTGCACTCATCTCACATGCTAGTAAAGTAATTCTCAAAATTCTCCAAGCCAGGATTCAGCAATATGTGAACCATGAACTCCCTGATGTTCAAGCTGGTTTTAGAAAAGGCAGAGGAACCAGAGATCAAATTGCCAACATCCTCTGGATCATGGAAAAAGCAAGAGAGGTCCAGAAAAACATCTATTTCTGTTTTATTGACTATGTCGGGCCCTTGGGACCTTGGTGTGGAGGGCACACACCTGAGATGGCCTTACGCTGGATCAGGTTGGGGTGGTCCAGCTGGGGCAGCCTATGGAACCTGCCCACGTCGAGTGTCTCCTGCCAGTGGGCGAGGGGTGGGGACTCGTCCCTCCTGCAGTGGTACAGCTGGAATGGGGAGGCGAAGGTCTGGCTGGGGTGGGGCCTGGTGCCCGTGCTCCCGGGGTGTCCCTCAGGTACCTGGTACTGCCCGGGGGCCTCGCAGGCAGGGGTGGTGCTCTTCCAGGCCTCTTCCCCTAGTGCCAGCCGCAGCCCCGGATGTCCAAGCTCCCTGGAGTCCCCCTTCCTGCCCGGGGGGCAGGGGCCGTAGGGGGGGTAGGGCATGAAGCCTGCAGGCAGTGGGACTCGCCTGGATACATTCTCACCCCCCAGGGGCCCCTGGGCATCCGCCTCCTGGGGTGGGAACCGGCCCAGCATCTCACAATTCTTGTAGGGCTTCAGACCTGTGTGGGACAGGGCAGCCTTGAGCCGCTGCAGGCAGGACGGCGTCTGGGGCGTGCCAGGCCGGGGCGCAGGCTGCTCACCAGTGTAGTGGGGCATGTAGGGCTCGGTCAGCTCACGGCAGGGCACAGACGGTGGCTTGGGCTGGCTGAAGTCCTCGATGAACCTGGGCTTGGCGACGGGGGCCAGCACGGAGCAGGGGCTCTTCTGCACGCGGGGGTCTGTGAGCAGCTGGGCCGTGGTGCGCCCGTAGGTGTCCCCCACCTGGTAGCGCAGCTGCGGGTAGAAGCCGGCATAGCTGCAGGGGCGAGAGGGCGAGGCCGGGCCCCACCGGCGCGGTGGGTCTGGCCTGCTGGCCGCGGACGGGAGCCTCCAGCGCCTGCAGAGTGGGCTCGCGGCAGCCCCGCCACCTGGGGCTCCTGGGACCTGAGCGGGCCACTCGGGCCAAGCACCAAGAATAGGCCTGGCCTGCGGGAGGGGGGCTGCGTCGTCCTCCCCACCGTCCGCCGGCTGATCGCCAGCCACTTTCCAATGAGGGGCGGAAAGAGACAATAGGGAGCTCTGCCCCCCAAGCATCGCAGGGAGGAGAGGCACAGG
Source organism: Madoqua kirkii (assembly GCA_006408675.1). Taxonomy (NCBI): domain Eukaryota; kingdom Metazoa; phylum Chordata; class Mammalia; order Artiodactyla; family Bovidae; genus Madoqua; species Madoqua kirkii. Next base: position 15,766 of record SJYC01040332.1, on the reverse strand, counting down.
GGAGCCGGCAGGGCCCTGGGAAGGGGGGTCCCCAGCAGGGGGCGCTGCTGGTGGGGGAGGTGCAGCCTGTGGGGAAGGGGCGTGGGCTCCACGGCTAAGCCCTGGCAGTGGCCTGTGTGCTGGCGGGGGCGGGTTTTTTAAAACTTGCCTGGGGGCACAGCGCAGGGGCATGGGCTCAGCCCCTGGTCCGGGAAGATTCCACGCACCATGGAGCCACCCACAGCCACGGAGCCTGCCTGCGGCAGCTCCTGGAGCCTGTGCGCCCGGGCCCGTGCTCCGCCAGACGGCACTGCGCTGAGCAGCTGGACACCGCGGCAGAGGGCCCTCCCCTCTCCGCGTCCAGGGAGAGCCCGTGCCCAGAGATCCAGCACGGCCCCAGGTAACAAATGCTAACATATATATATATAATAAAATCCATCAGAACACGGCGCTCAGGTGAAGCAGGCCAGTCAACAAGCTGAGCGAGGCTGAGCCTGAAGGTCAGGGCCTCTTGAGTGTCCCCGAGTTGGCTCTGCTCTTACTAGCCTTTTTTGGTGTGTGGTCTGAGTGTGTGTCAGTGTGCACACTGTGCGTCAGCGAGGAGGCCCATTTCTGTTTATCTTTGGTCACGCTGTGTGGCAGGCAGGATCCTAGTTCCCCAACCAGGGATCGAACCTGTGCCCCCTGCAGTGGAAGCTCAGTGTCGTAATCGCTGGACCCTCAGAGAACTCCCCATTTCTGTTTTTGATGTGGGGACACTAGCAAGGCGGCCTGAAGGCCATGCCCGTCAGTTCACCCCAGGTGCTCATCTCCTCTTCATCTTTTTAGTTTTTCATGTTTGGGGGCAGAGGGCATGCAAGGTCCTAGCTTCCGGGCCAGAGATTGAATCCTCGCTCCCTGCGGTGGAAGCAGAGTCTCACCCCTGGCCTGCCAGGGCTCTCCCAGCTCAGCTCTTAAAGCGGGACGCACTCTGGAGGGAGAGGCCAGCGCCCCCAGCTGTCAAGCCGTCCCCAGCCTCTGCTCTCTGCAGACGTGCACCCACCTGGCACGGCTGCACCGGCAGGGCGGGCCGGCCAGGCCCCCACAAACCTGCCCTGGCCTTCCTGACTGGCCTGCAGCCTCAGGCTGCTCCCGGGCACCCCAGTTCCCAGCTCTTGCCCAGAGTCCCTTGCCCCCCGCTTTGGCCTCAGCTTCCTGGAGACCCAGCTCTGGGGTCCCCTCATGGCCCCGGGGACCCAGGCCCGCCCCAGGGCTGTGGTGCTTACCCAGGGATGTAGTGAGGTTCTGGCGAGAAGAGGTTGTGCTTCTGAGAGGCTGTCATCGCGCCTCAGCTCTGCGGGGCTGCCTCAGCCCCGTGCCTGCGCCTGCCACCTTCCAGAGAGGAGCCCTGTTGCCTGGCAACCATTGTGAGGAGGACTGACTGCTGAGCCACCCTGCCTGCAGCTCTGGTGAGCACTCCCGCCTCAAGGCAGGGCCACAGGCTGGGGCCCAGGCAGACCCCTGGGCAGTGAGGGGCGGGCCGGGCCAGGACGCTCACAGCAGGCGGCCAGGAGCCTGGTGAAAAGCAGCCCCTCGGGTGAGGCTGAGTGAGCCCCCTCCTCATACACGAGGCACTGGCCACTCTGGAGGCACCGCTGCGAGGCTCAGCAAGTGAGCCTCCTGAGCCAGGGGCCGCCGAGCCCTGTCCTCGGGGGTCTTTGCCCTGGAGCTGGCCCTGCTCTTTAAGTCACCAAGTCAAGTCCAATTCTTTGCGACCCCAGGAACTGTAGCCCACAGGCTCCTCTGTCCGTGGGACCTCCTCAGGCAGGACGACTGGAAAGGGTCTTCCCGACCCAGGGATCGAATCCACGTCTCCTGATCTGTCACCATTTTGCATTTAAAACAAATCCTGATTTTTTGGGAGTGTGTGTGTGTAGGGAGGACTTTCTAAACATAAAAATGAAGAAAGGTAGCATAAAGGGGACGGTTGGCAGGTCCAAGCACATGTCAAAAAACAGGTTAATCGACACTGAGAGACAGGCGGCAGACGGGGAAGCGCCTGCGACGAGCGCTGCGCGCAGACACGGCATCAGTGGAAACAAGCTCCCGAAGCAAACCCACGAGAAGTTAGCACCCAGCAGATGCGCCGCGAAGCGTGCCCACAGTGAGGGCGGAGCCTCGGTCAAGCAAGTGAGGGCGCCGCGGCCTGGCCTCCTCAGCGCAGAGACCACCTCTCACGCGGGGACTCCGGCGGCCGGGCTTTGACCGGCGGCTTCCACTTGGTCCCGAGGAGATGGCCCGCGGCGCACACGTGTGCCTGTCATCCGCCTCGGCGGGTTCGTCCCGGGGACCCGAGCGGCTTGCCAGGGAGCGACCTTGGGGCAGGCGGGGAGACCCTTGCCCTGATTAAAGGTGTGTTTCCTCAAGCAAGTGGCTACCGACAGGAGCGCCGCCTGATGGGGTTCCTTGGAGAGGGAGAGCCGGGCGTGCCGGGGGCCTGGGGGGCGTTCCGGCGGCCAGGCGCCCACCTGGACTCCCACTCCCCGGCCTCACCGAGCCTTCGCGTTTCAGCCTCAGCAGCCCTTTCGTCTGTCATGACGTCCAGGCTCTGTGCCCCCCAGAGGTCAGCGTCCCCCAGCCTCACCTGAGCCGCCAGGCCTGCCTCCCCTTCCCTGGGGAGTGCCCTCTGCCCTCCCCCGTGTCTCCTTTGGCTGGCCCTGCAGGCTCAGCAGCCCACAGCCCCCGCCCCGCTCTCCACCCTCTGCCAGGGCCTCAGTCCTTCCCGAGCACTATGAGAGTGGGCCCTAGGGCCCCAGGAGACCCAGAAGTCCAGGAGGGTGGCCGGGTTGGAACAAGAAAGGGGAGGAGGGAGAGGGCAGCGGAGTTGAGAGTCACTGGGGCCTGCTGGCCGTGGCTGATACCAGGGCAGCCCACCGCGCGGGTCACGGAGGGGTCACTTCAGGGCTGGACAGTGTTTCCCAGGGAGTCCCTGGCAACGGGGGACCCACGTCCAGTCAGTGAGGTCACAGAGCCCTGTGATGTCCCTAGGAGAGGGGAGCCAGAGACCCTGATAATGAATTTTGACCAGAAGGCGGTGAAATTCCTGGCAAATTTCCACATCAATGGAGGCAGACACTGGACCCATGGCTCCCTGAAGCAGAGGCCCCCTGTGACTTCCCAGTAACTGCCCGCGCCGTGGGCTGGCGGGGGCGGCGGCCCGCGTGGCCCTCCGGCTGCGTGGATGGTGGCCGCTCGTGTCTCCCGCAGGCTCAGTGCTGCCGTGCTGTTGTCAGGCCTGGAACTAGGGCTGGGGGCTGCCTGGGAGGACATGTGGCCCCCAGCGGTGCAGGAGCTCCAGGTGGGGCTCAGGACTCAAACCAGCCCCCTCCAGGAGCCCCTCCCTTGGAACCTGCGGGAGCTGTGTGAGTGAGGACTCGGGCTCGCCAGTCGGGGGAACAGGCAGGGCGGGTGGGCGCCGCCGGGAGGACCCAGGCCCAGGGCTTATTCCTCCAGTGCTGGAGCAACGCCCGCCCATCGTGACCGACCTGCATGTCCCCGGTCCCACCAAGTATCAGGTGCCAGACGCGTCGCTGCGAGAGTCCTCCCCACACCCCCACTTCAGCATCGGCCGCAGGCACCCCACCCACGGTGCGTGCCCCTCCCTGCGCCCCCCATGCCCGCCCTCTCACCTGGAGAGGGACCCTGGCCACAGGCACCCGTGACCCTGTCCCCACTGCAGAGGGCGGTGGCCGCAGGGCGTGGCAGACTGTGTGGTTCCAGAGTGAAAGCCCCTTCACCCAGAAAGCAGACTTCATCCGAGAGCAGAAGGTGGGGGCCGGCCCGGCAGGTCCTGGGTGGGGTGGACCCCTCCGAGGGGCAGGCCTGCAGCCGCCGCGTCTCCTCACAGTGGCCATCTCGCCTCCCCCTGCAGCCTGCACCCCAGGGCCGGCCGCCTACCGCGTGGAGGACTGCTACAGCTCACGGTTCCCCTCGGCGCCCAGGGTGGTCATCCAAGGCGTGCGGAGGCCCAAGCGCCACAACACTGGCCCCTTCTGCGCACTCTAGAGCCCACGGGGGGCACCTGGCCTGCCGGGTCAGCACATGGAACCCTGCCCCCCGGGGCCTTGCTGGGCCTCCCTCTGGAACTCAGTGCCCCACCCCCAGCCTGGCCTTCTGACTCTCTGGGCACCTCTGATCCACTTTCCTGACCAGCCAACCCCTCTGAGCTGTGGACGAGGAGGGCCCACCCCCTTGCTATACACCAAGGTGCTGCTGGCTCGTCCGAGCTGTGTGTGCTTGGCGACCGCTGGCCCTTCCCGAGCCGTCCTGCAGAGTGGCCCGCAGCTGCCCTGCTGCGTCTGCTGCCCCCTGGCCCGGGCCCTCTCCCTCCCTTCAGCGCTCTCTTCCCTAGAGTGGCTGGGGTGGCAGCCTGAGTGCCCCTGGCCCGGGGCAGGGTGGGAGGGGTCTCTGGGCCGTGCGGACGCCCCCCCCAGCTATGCCAGCCAGTGGAGGGGTCCAGCTGCTGGTCTCCCTAAGGGTCGGGCTGCTTGCCGAGCTGAGGAGTCAGCTGCTGGGGTGGAGGTGAGAGTCAGCTGCCATCCTGAGGTGGGGTCAGCCTGCTCCCCAGCCAGGTAAGGCCCAGAGGACCCACTCATTCGGGCCTGGCTCCACTTCTCCCTGCAGCTGCCCAAAGACCCTGTGAGCTCAGCCAGGGTCGTGCAGCCCAGGCTGCAGCCAACCAACGCCCTGGGCTCCACCGTGAGGCCCCGCCTCGCCCTGGCCTGGGCTGGCATCGCCGTTGCCCTGCCCTCCTGCCCGGGGCTCGGCCCCAAGCCTGCCTCCCTGCAGGGCCCTCCTGCAGTTTGCGGTGGCTCCTGTCCCTGCACCAGCTCCTCCAGGGCCTCCCCGTGTCCCCCAGGCCCTTGGCCAGACCCCTCCTCCGTCTCTTCTGTCCAAGCTCAACCCTTTCAACAGGCCCCGCGAGAGCTACCCCTACAGGGTGAGAGGGTCCTGTAGCTGGTGGGCGTGAAGGGAAGCCAGGAAGAAGAGAGTGTGAGTGCCACGCGCCTGGGGCCTCCTCCAGGCTCGAACCAGCTGGGGGTCGAGCCTCAGTACCCTGGGAGTCAGAACGGTGGACCGCAGGCTGTGGCACTGGGCCGGCCAGCGGGCCAGAGGGCAACAGAGACAGAGCGGTGGAGCCTGGCCCAAGGTCAGGGCACTAGCTGCCCTGCTCACAGGTGCACCACCAGCAGCTCCTAGGATGCCAAGCTGGGAGTGGGATCAGCAGGAAGGATGGAGCAATGCCCCAACTGGGCTGAGGGGGACGGGCTTCTGGGAGAAGGCTTTCGAGGGTGAGCCAGAGTTTGCTGGGCGGCAGGAAGGGAATTTCTGGCAGAGCAAACCTTGGAAGCAAAGGCATATGGAACTGGAGCAGATGTCACATTTGGTGTGGCCAAGCTTGGGAGGGTGCGAGGCTGGTGGGATGGGAGGGTGGGCAACAGAGACAGAGCGGTGGAGCCTGGCCCAAGGTCAGGGCACTAGCTGCCCTGCTCACAGGTGCACCACCAGCAGCTCCTAGGATGCCAAGCTGGGAGCGGGATCAGCAGGAAGGATGGAGCAATGCCCCAGCTGGGCTGAGGGGGGCGGGCTTCTGGGAGAAGGCTTTCGAGGGTGAGCCAGAGTTTGCTGGGCGGCAGGAAGGGAATTTCTGGCAGAGCAAACCTTGGAAGCAAAGGCATATGGAACTGGAGCAGATGTCACATTTGGTGTGGCCAAGCTTGGGAGGGTGCGAGGCTGGTGGGATGGGAGGGGGCTGGAGGGGTCGAGAAGCCGCAGAGGGCTGTGGGCAAGCCCAGGGGCCGCAGGCTGGGTAAGGGAGCCCGCGGGGATGCAGAGCAGGCGGTGTCTCCCGCCCTGCACGGGCTGCCTGTGTTGGCGGGTGGGCTGTTGAGCGGGGCTGACCTTAGCCTGAGGGCCTGGCACTTTGGGTTAGTCAGGGGGTGAGGCGCTCAGCAGTGGGAGGTCAGCCGCCGCTGGCACACTGGCACTGCGCTCAGGCCTCTGCTGGGCGCGTCCCACTTTGAGGCGCTTCCCACGAGTTTGGTCTTCGTGACAGCTCTGTGCCGCGGGGCTGCATCAGGTTGGACAGGGAGGAAACCAAGTTCCAGGAGGAGAGGGTCCCTGGAGCTGGTGGGCGCTAAGCTCAGCAAAAGGATTTTTCATGATTATTAAAACGCAGATCCTGCGAGCCGCAAAGACCCGGCACAACCAAATCAATATTAAAAAAAATAAAAGGCCCTTGGCGGTACAGGGGTTAAGACTCCACACTTCTTCTGCAGAGGGGTGCGAGTTCAGCTCCCCGGCGCGCGGCCAAAGATTTAAGTAAAACGCACCCGGCTAAAGTATCAGTTCTGGACCTCCTGAAGCAGGCCAACCCGCCGCCGGCACCGGCCCCCGGAGGCCCAGCCCAGCTCTGGTGCCCGCTTCCCAAGGGCCCGCTCGCCAACCGCGTTCAGCTCGGCGAGAGGAAGCTGGCCCGGGAGGCTGGGCGGGGCGCGGGAGGGCGCGGCGCGCCCGGTGGGCGGGGCTCCGTCGGCGACCCGTGCGTCATCCGGGCCCCGCCTTCGCGCTGTCTCTGCCGGGCGCCGGATGTAGCGCTCCTCCCGGGAACCCCTGCGCGACGGCGGCGGCGTTTCCGGGGAGCCCGTTGGCGGGCGGACCTGGCTGCGCGGAGCGGAAGTGGGCGGCTGCAGGGCGAGAGGAGCGGCGCTTCGGCGGACCTGGCCGAGCTGGAGGGCGCCGGGGAGCGGAGCGCCGGCGGCCCCCGAGGCCCGGGCGAGAGGACCGCTGCAGGGCCCGTGGCGAGCGCGGCCGCGCCGGGGGAGCGCGGCGGGGATGGGGCGCCGGGCCGGGCGGGGACCGGGGCCTCGGCCCTGTTTGCGGGGCTGCAGGACCTGGGTGTGGCCAACGGCGAGGACCTAAGGAGACGCTGACCAACTGCACGGAGCCGCTCAAGGCCATCGAGCAGTTCCAGGTGGGGCTGCGCGAGGGGCCGGGGCCTGGCGCGCGCGTGAAGCGGTCGTGTCCGTCTGCTCCGCGCCCAGAGGGGCCGGACACGCCGAGGTCGGGCCGCTTCGACGGCCGGCGGGCGGCTCCCAGCGTCTGCTGCCACAGCCGGCGCGGCGCAGACGCCCTTCTGCCTGCCTCCTCGAGCGCTCGGGTCAGCCAGGGCGCCTGAGCACGAGCGGCTGCGGCTGAGGTCTCTCCTGCCGCCCCGAGGAAGCAACGCCGGCCTCTGCTTCCTTAGACAGAGAACGGCGTGCTGCTGCCCTCGCTGCAGTCGGCCTTGCCTTTCTTGGACCTGCACGGGACGCCACGGCTGGAGTTCCACCAGTCGGTTTTTGATGAGCTTCGGGACAAGCTGCTGGAGCGTGTGTCGGCCATCGCTTCAGAGGGAAAGGCCGAGGAAAGGTCAGTGAGACAGGCAGCCCTCTCCCCAGCCAGGAAGCCCCAGTTAGCAGCGCTCACCTCCCCGTGGCTACACAGCCATCCTGAAAAGGGGGCTGCCGGTGACGCCAGTGGCACCGCCAGTCTGGGGACCCGCAGGTGGCTGCTTCCTCAGTAATGTGAGTTTTCCCAGGTATAAGAAACTGGAGGACCTCCTGGAGAAGAGCTTTTCTCTGGTGAAGATGCCGTCTCTGCAGCCGGTGGTGATGTGTGTCATGAAACACTTGCCCAAGGTAACAGCCGCCCGGCTGGCTCTCTCCAGGGAGGGCTCCTGAGCTGCCCGTCCCTGTAAAGACGGCTTCGGAGCGCGGTTCCCTGCGCCAGCTTCTCCCTGAGCCAAGCAGACCCTGAAGCTTGCATGTGCTCTGGGGTGTGGAGCCCGTTCTGGGGAAAAGCTGTCTGTGGTTCCTGCCCATGCCACGGCCTGGGGGCCGGTCCCAGGTGTCCTCCTCAGTTGGGCTGGGATGGATGTGGTCTCTGCCGCCGCGGTGCTGAGCCTGCCGATTGTCTTGAGGGAGACTGCTGGGGCCGGGTGCTGCTGACAGCGGCCTGTCGATGATGTAGGTGCCTGAGAAGAAGCTGAAGCTGGTGATGGCCGACAAGGAGCTGTACCGGGCCTGTGCGGTGGAGGTGAAGCGGCAGATCTGGCAGGACAACCAGGCGCTCTTCGGCGACGAGGTCTCCCCGCTGCTGAAGCAGTACATCGTGGAGAAGGAGAGCGCGCTCTTCAGCACGGAGCTCTCCGTCCTGCACAACTTCTTCAGCCCTTCCCCCAAGACCAGGCGCCAGGGTGAGGTGAGGCAGGGCAGGGCTGTGTGCGGGCCTCCCTGGCCAGCCCCTTCCCGCCCCCGTGAACGCCGCCTGTCTGCTCTTGGAGGCCTGGGCTCGTCTGTGGGGCTGACAAGGGGCATCGCAGCACCCTCCCTGCATGTGGATTTTCCTGTCTTTTCTGCGTACTTCGTGCAGGGTGGCTTGGCTGGCCTTTCCAGCCAGCTCTGTGTCTACTCTCAGCCCTGGGTTCTCCCTGTGTCTGTGTCTGATTTGTTTGTTGTTGCAACAGATGTTTTTCGGGCACTGACTGCCACGGGTGCCTGGACCCTTCAGTGACCCCAGAGATCAGGGCACCACCTGGGCGCCTCAGGCTCCCGAGGGGTGGGCCCCACACATGAGATGTCACATGTTGGTCACAGAAGCAGGGAGCGGGGCAGCCACAGCAGGCCCGACCCGACGTGGAGTCCGGGGCCCGGGCTAATGCTCTCTCAGAGCCTCGGGGCCTGACGGTTCACCGTCCTCAAAACCAGAGTCGTTGCCCCCCAGCGTGAGCCGGCGTCCTGTGAAAGAGAAGCCTCAGCGCCGCGGGTCGGGGGCGAGGGGGCGGGCGGGCTGTGAGGCCTGGCGTCCCGGCAGGTGGTGCAGAGGCTGACTCGGATGGTGGGGCGCAACGTGAAGCTGTACGACATGGTCCTGCAGTTCCTGCGCACGCTCTTCCTGCGCACCCGCAATGTGCACTACTGCACGTGCGCGCCGAGCTGCTCATGTCCCTGCACGACCTGGACGTCGGCGACATCTGCTCCGTGGACCCCTGCCACAAGGTGGGCGCTCCCGGGCCCTTCTCCCCTGGGACGCTGCGGTCCCGGCCCCCAGCGGGAGGACCCAGTGTCGGGCCCCCGTCCCCGCACCGGCCGCAGGGTCTGTCTGTCCACAGCAGCCGGGCCAGCCCCGGCGCCCTGCTCTTCCCGGGCTCTGTCTCGCCCTGCTCCCACGCCCTCGTGGTGAGCTCCGTGTTCTGGAACGGGGCTTCCCGCACTGCCCTGTCCTGACGTGGATTCGGTGTGACCCCCCCCCATGGTGTCCCTAGGGGCTTCGCGGTGTTACACACTCTGACCTGGCACTGCCCACCGTGCAGTGGGGACCCCGGGAAGGCCCGTTTCAGAACAAACACACTCGGCCTCTTTCTCGCACGGCCTGGCCGGTGGAGATGTGGGTCCTTGGGCCTGTTCGCTTTGTGCGGTCCTGTTCCTCACGCCAAGCGGGTCCTTGGCAACACAAGGTGGGGGTCCCTGGCTCAGCCCAGGCTTGAGCACTCAGGCAGTGGGGCGAGCTGCCTGCAGGCACACTCTCTGGCCGAGCCCTGACCCTGCCTTCTCCCCGCAGTTCACCTGGTGCCTGGACGCTTGCATCCGAGAGCGGTTTGTGGACAGCAAGAGGGCCCGCGAGCTGCAGGGCTTCCTTGACGGCGTGAAGAAGGGGCAGGAGCAGGTCCTGGGGTGAGGGTCTGCTCGGCGTGGGCGCCTGTCCGTGGGCGTCCGCCTGGGCTGCCGTGGCTGCCATCGGGCGCGGTGTTTCTTCCCGTGCGTTTTAGGGGGACCACCTGGTGTCCGAGCCCGTGACTGAGAGGCCTGGCTGCTGGGCGGAGGCTGGGGTGTCTCGGCCGGGCCGGGCCCTAGAGCTGGCCTGCCTGTGAGCAGATGGGCCTGCTGCGTCCAGAGGTGGGAGTCTGGCTTCCAGTAAGGTGCCGTCTAGGGGCCCCTTCCCAGGTCTGGGATCGGGCTTGAGAGAACCTGACTGAATTTATGGAGCCTGGATCAGAATCTCGACCTAAATGAGACCTTAATTTTTTTTAAACTGTGGTCTTTCGTTTTATCGAGTACGTTAAGGGAAAGTAGTGAACCGTGAGCTTTTACAAAGTGGGCCAGAGGGGGTCACGTGGTCTGCAGGAAGGCCTGGCTCCCGGGCTGCTGGCTCCGCGGGCCACAGCTGCCCTGGCTGACGCCGTGGGCGTGTCCTCCCAGGGACCTGTCCATGATCCTGTGTGACCCCTTCGCCATCAATACCCTGTCCCTGAGCACCGTCAAGCACCTGCAGGAGCTGGTGGGCCAGGAGGTGCTGCCCAGGGTGAGTGCGCCTGGCCAGCCGCACGTGGCCTCGGGGCGTGTGTGGGGGTGACCCTGGTGTGAGCCCACACCCCCCCCACCCCCCCAGGCAGAGGACAGGTGGGCCTGAGCCCTGGGCGCGTGTGGTCGGGGCAGGACTCTGGGTGAGCTGCCGAGGCCTGCGTTTGCCTACAGGACAGCCCGGATCTCCTCTTGCTGCTCCGGCTGCTGGCGCTGGGCCAGGGCGCGTGGGACATGATCGACAGCCAGGTCTTCAAGGAGCCCAAGATGGTAACAGGGTCAGGCGGGCTCCTCCGTGAGGAGCCGTGGGGCGGGGCTTGGGGCGCCGGGCCTGTGGCTGGGGGGTGGTCGGAGGCTGGCGGCCGCGGCGTGCGACAGCTCTAGGCCTGTGCCCAGGAGGTGGAGCTGGTTACCAGGTTCCTGCCCATGCTCATGTCCTTCGTGGTGGACGACCACACGTTCAACGTGGACCAGAAGCTCCCAGCCGAGGAGAAGGCCCCGGTCACGTACCCAAACACACTGCCGGAGAGCTGTCTCTTATACACATCTCCGCGTTCAGCTCGGCGAGAGGAAGCTGGCCCGGGAGGCTGGGCGGGGCGCGGGAGGGCGCGGCGCGCCCGGTGGGCGGGGCTCCGTCGGCGACCCGTGCGTCATCCGGGCCCCGCCTTCGCGCTGTCTCTGCCGGGCGCCGGATGTAGCGCTCCTCCCGGGAACCCCTGCGCGACGGCGGCGGCGTTTCCGGGGAGCCCGTTGGCGGGCGGACCTGGCTGCGCGGAGCGGAAGTGGGCGGCTGCAGGGCGAGAGGAGCGGCGCTTCGGCGGACCTGGCCGAGCTGGAGGGCGCCGGGGAGCGGAGCGCCGGCGGCCCCCGAGGCCCGGGCGAGAGGACCGCTGCAGGGCCCGTGGCGAGCGCGGCCGCGCCGGGGGAGCGCGGCGGGGATGGGGCGCCGGGCCGGGCGGGGACCGGGGCCTCGGCCCTGTTTGCGGGGCTGCAGGACTCCAACGAGCAAGGAGCCCGGAGCCCCCCAAGCCCTCCTATCAGGGCGAGAGCTCCCCACTGGGGTTGCGGAGAGGCCCCCGGGGACCTTGCTCTGCCCGGTGGAGGGGCCCTGCCAGCCAGGAAGGCTGGGGGCATCCGGGGGCCCTTCGGAGCCGCTGCAGGCTGGGCCGGGGCACGGGCGCCAGTCGGGGGCGCCCAGCAGGTGCAGGCCTGTGCTGGCTCGGCCCTGTCGGCGCTGGGGCTTCTGGAGAGGGCGTGGCGCTGCAGCTCAGTGTGCCCGTGGCCACTGGCGGGCCTGATGCTGCGAGTCGCTTCCAGGCTTTTCTTTATGGAGGAGGCTGCCTGTAGTGGCTGTTGGTTTCTCTACAGCCACCAGCCGACTGACGAATGGAAACCTAGTTAACTCACGGTTCTGGGAGCCGCCTGTCTACAGGCGGTCTCTCGGCTAAAGCAGGTGTGGGTGGGGCTTGCTCCTCTTGGAGGCCCTGGAGAAGACCCTTCCTGTCCCCTCCAGCTCCCAGAAGCCCCGTCCTTGGCCCTGGCCCGTTTGCGGCTCATCCGTCCAGCTTCTCCCATGCTCGTGCCTTTGGCTCTGACCTGGCCCTCTCGCTGTCCACCTCTCTCTCTCAAGGGGCCTGTCTGGGCCATGCGGACCAACTTTCCCGCGGGGCCTGTACCCCGGGGGCAAGTTTGCCGGCTCCAGGAGAGTTCTCAGCTGGGGCCTTCCAGGAACACAGTTCTAGGAACTTGGGTTAACCACGTTCTTCCTGCTCATTTGGGAACTTTGGTGTCTGTCTGGTTGAATTGTGAGTGTGTGTGGACGTGGGCTATCCTGGAGGCGGAGTCTCAGCATCGCCCACCTGATGGGCCGGGTGCAGGTCTGATCCCACCCACTGGGCGGGTCTCCAGTCACGTTCTGGAGAGGAGGCTGCTGCTTTGTTGTTACTGCAAGGTTCTAGTAAAAATGGGTGTTGGTTTTTAAAAATTCTCTTTGCTTTTAAGCGTTTTTTTGGTGGGAGTTTTTTATGAACTCAAGCGCAGGCTAGTGAAGCCCAAGGCCCTTTGCCCACCTGCAGGGGGCTCTGTGTGTGGCTTCCGTCCCCTCAGTGACGGGCAGGACAAAGCCCGGACCCCAGCAGACCTGGTCGGAACAGCCCAACAGGTGTCCTGATGGGACATGGACTCCCAGAGCCGTGACCGCGGCGCGGTTAGTTGGGGTCCAGGCCCTGACGGTTTCCCCCATTGTCGCGTAATGTTTTCGTGCAGATGTCTGTTCAGATCAGGAGTCAGACGGGCCTTCCTTCAGCTCACTTCTGCTGCCCCTCCGGTCTTGGGGTCTGCAGGGCTTCGTGGGGCTTGTCGGGGGATCCAGGGCACCTGTTCTGTGGCGGGAGCTTTGCTGGCCGCGTCCCTCAGCACACTGACCACGCGCCCGCCTGTGTCGCGTGAGCCGGGCGAGGCTGTGGAGACCTCCGTCAGCTGTGGCGGGTGCTGTGGGGGGGTCCGCCTCGGCACCGTGTGTCTGCTGGAGTCCACTTCACCCCTTGGCTGCTGGGCGGAACCCCAGAGACGGGATCTTGTCCCCTCCCCACCTCGCCCTGGGACCCGCCCCCTTAGGCCCAGGCCCCCCGGGCCCGCCCAGCGCTGGCCTGCCTGCCCGGGTCGGTTCCGGCCCAGGCCCTGCCGGGGAGGTGGGGGCAGCTGGGAACACCTGCTGTGCTTGCAGTGGAGACCTTCGGCGACCTGGCGTTCGGGGACATTTTCCTGCACCTGCTCACGGGCAGCCTGGCCCTGCTGGCGGACGAGTTTGCCCTGGAGGACTTCTGCAGCAGCCTCTTCGACGGCTTCCTCCTCACTGCCTCCCCAAGGTGCGTCCTCTCGGTCCTGTCCTTGGCCGCTGGAAGGGGGGGCGGGGCCTCTGGCCGGGGGCGCGGCCTCTGGGCAGCCTGCAGCCCGCCTGCTCCTCCCCCAGGAAGGAGAGCGTGCAGCGGCACATCCTGCGGCTCCTGCTGCACCTGCACCACCGGGTGGCCCCGTCCAAGCTGGAGGCGCTGCAGAAGGCGCTGGAGCCCACGGGCCAGGTGCGCCCCCGCCTGCCCGCACCCTTGGGTTGCGCTGCCTGTGCTGGCCCGACCCTGCGCATGCGCGCGTGTCCCCGTGCTGGCCTGGGTGTGGGTGTGTGGGATCTTGTCCCCTCCCCACCTCGCCCTGGGACCCGCCCCCTTAGGCCCAGGCCCCCCGGGCCCGCCCAGCGCTGGCCTGCCTGCCCGGGTCGGTTCCGGCCCAGGCCCTGCCGGGGAGGTGGGGGCAGCTGGGAACACCTGCTGTGCTTGCAGTGGAGACCTTCGGCGACCTGGCGTTCGGGGACATTTTCCTGCACCTGCTCACGGGCAGCCTGGCCCTGCTGGCGGACGAGTTTGCCCTGGAGGACTTCTGCAGCAGCCTCTTCGACGGCTTCCTCCTCACTGCCTCCCCAAGGTGCGTCCTCTCGGTCCTGTCCTTGGCCGCTGGAAGGGGGGGCGGGGCCTCTGGCCGGGGGCGCGGCCTCTGGGCAGCCTGCAGCCCGCCTGCTCCTCCCCCAGGAAGGAGAGCGTGCAGCGGCACATCCTGCGGCTCCTGCTGCACCTGCACCACCGGGTGGCCCCGTCCAAGCTGGAGGCGCTGCAGAAGGCGCTGGAGCCCACGGGCCAGGTGCGACCCCGCCTGCCCGCACCCTTGGGTTGCGCTGCCTGTGCTGGCCCGACTCTGCGCATGCGCGCGTGTCCCCGTGCTGGCCTGGGTGTGGGTGTGCACGCGCACGCACGCGCACGCACATGCACACGTGCCCTGGGCCTCCCCCACAGAGTGGAGAGGCAGTGAAGGAGCTGTATTCCCAGCTTGGAGAGAAGCTCGAGCAGCTGGACCACCGGAAGCCTAGCCCAGCCCAGGCCCCAGAGACGCCAGCCCTGGAGCTGCCCCTGCCCGCTGTGCCCGCCCCTGCTGTGCTCTGAGGCTGTGCTTGGGGCCGCTCAGGGCGGGCAGGGCCCTTGGTGGGGGTGTGGCCCCGGTCGGCCTGGAGGGGAGGCTCCGCATTCCTGCCCGAGCAGACCCTCTCCTGGAGGTGCATCATCCGTTCCTGGGACAGGGTGCGGGCCGAGCGAGACCCTGGGGCCTCCTGTGGGCAGGGCACCCCCGCTCTGCCCCTCAGCCTTGCCCTGAACTGGGTGCGGGGTGGTGTGTACCTCCTGTGTGGGCCCCACGTCCCCGCTGGTCTCGGTCCCCGGCCCTGCTCCAGGCCTCCCCGGCCCTCCTGCTCCCATGCCGAGGAAAGCCGTCTGGTTGTTCCTCCTCGAGTCGGGGGCTTCCACTGCTGTTAGGCAGACAGATGGGCCGTAGCTGGGACTGGGAAAAAGTCACCTGTTTTCCCAGGGATGGGGCGGGGCCTAAGGCCCACGGGGAAGAGGGCAGGCCAGGGTGGTTGGCACCGATTGGCAGAATCACGCAATTTGCCAGCAGGGGCGTCTGCAGACAGCCCAGCTCTCTTAAGGAGCTCCTGCCCCTGCCCACAGCCCCGTGGAGCAGGCATTAGGGAGAAAGACCCAGCACCGCCCCCGCCCCGCTGCCTCGGTTTGCCCTTGGAGCACATGGCCAGGCGAGGGTCCGCTGTCGCTCACAGTGCCGAGTTCACTTTTGTAAATAAAAGGTGTTTTGGTAAACCCGGCAGCCGTGCGGTTTCTGTGCACACTCGGGCGTGGCAGCAGCGCAGGCCAGTGAGCTTCCCTGGCGGGTTTGTCTCCCTGGGGACAGCCGTGACTCCTGGTCCCTGGGGGACAGCAGCTGTGGATGGCCGCCGGGCCTGGCCGCGCTGGGGGCCACAGGACTCGAGAGGGTTGGCCCTAGGGGCCCCTGTTGCCGAGGGTCAGGCTGTGGAGGCCTTTGTTGTTGACAGGTGCGCTCTGCAGGGTGGGGAGGCAAGGCGTGGGGGCCAACGGAGCCTGGGTGTCTAATGAGTGAATGGGGAAGGGGTGTGGGAGGGACGGGCTGGGGTGTCACCAAGTGGGAGTAGAGGGCCGTGCCAGGCACCCCTCAGGCACAGGGTTCTCAGGGAGGAGGAAGGTCTGGGCTTCGGGCACCGGATCCATTCCAGCTGCTGCTTTTTCCTGCAGGAAGCAGTGAGCCAGGTCCTGGGCAGGAAGTCAGGGCGGGTAGGGGTGGGGCTGAGGACGGAAGGGAAGGAACTGGGCCTGGGGAGGGGTGAGCGCCCAGGCGGGGCCCACGTGACCCACCTGAGGCTCGCGGTCAGTGTGGACAGACTGGCCAGTGGGGCCAGGCTCCTGCCCCGACAGAGGGACCAGGGGCCGGACAAGAGAGTGGCTGGTGTCCTGCTGGGTGGGGGCTCGGTGGGTAGAGGGCATGAGCTGCAAGGACTG
>SJYC01040328.1:0-28077 GCA_006408675.1 Madoqua kirkii | reverse complement strand
AGGAAGCAACAGTTAGAACTGGACATGGAACAACAGACTGGTTCCAAATAGGAAAAGGAGTATGTCAAGGCTGTATATTGTCACCCTGCTTATTTAACTTAAATGCAGAGTACATCATGAGAAATGCTGGGCTGGATGAAGCACAAGCTGGAATCAAGATTGCCGGGAGAAATGTCAATAACCTCAGATATGCAGATGACACCACCCTTATGGCAGAAAGTGAAGAACTAAACAGCCTCTTGATGACAGTGAAAAAGGACAGTGAAAAAGCTGGCTTAAAACTCAGTATTCAGAAAACTAAGATCATGGTATCCAGGCCCATTTTCACGGCAAATAGATGGGGAAACAATGGAAACAGTGATAGATTTTATTATCTTGGGTTCGAAAATCACTGCATATGGTGACTGCAGCCATGAAATGAAAAGACGCTTACTCCTTGGAAGAAAAATTATGATTAACCTAGACAGCATATTAAAAAGCAGAGACATTCCTTTGCCAACAAAGGTCTATCTAGTCAAGGCTATGGTTTTTGCAGTGGTCATGTATGGATGTGAGAGTCGGACCATAACAGAAGGCTGAGTGTCAAAGAATTGATGCTTTTGAACTGTGGTGTTGGAGAAGACTCTTGAGAGTCCCTTGGACTGCAAGGATATCTAACTGGTCCATCCTAAAGGAAATCAGTCCTGAATATTCATTGGAAGGACTGATGCTGAAGCTGAAGCTGCAATACTTTGGCCACCTGATGCGAAGAGCTGACTCATAGAAAAGATCCTGATGCTGGGAAAGACTGAAGGCAGGAGGAGAAGGGGACAAGAGAGGATGAGATAAGGTTGGCTGGCAGCACCAACTAGATGAACATGAGTTTGAGCAAGCTCCGGGAGATGGTGGAGGACAAGGAAGCCTGGAGTGCTGCAGTCTTTGGTGTCAGAGTCGGACATGACTTAGCAACTGAACAGCAAGAACTGATTTTTAGCAAGTTTGCAGAATTGTGCAAATATCACCGCAATTCAGGTTTAGAACATTTCCATCACCCAGAAAGGGCCATCCTGCTCATTTTCCACGAGTCCCTGTCTCCACCTGTTTCTCTGAAAACCACTCATCCTCCTCCTGTCTCTATAGGCTGCCCTTTTGAAAACCCATTTCATGCAAATGGAATCTTCTGTGGTTTTTTGTGTCTGATTTCTTTTACTTAGCACGTTTTTGAGGTTCACCTGTGCCCTAGGACACACTGGCAGGTGGTGTCTTTCTGTTGCTAAATAGGATTCTATTAAATGGATCAAAGGCACTTCCTTCACTCACCATCCAACAGACACTGGCACTGTTTCCATTCTCTGGCTTTTATGCATAAAGGGTGCAAGGAACATTAGCCAAAAAGTTCTCTGTGTGGACGAGTGTTTTTATTTATCTTGAACCAATATCAAGGAGTGGAATTGCTGAGTCATATAAATTTTGTGTGTGTAGTTCTTGAAGAAACTTCCTATCTGCTTTCCAAAGTGACTGCCGTTTTCCATTCCACCAGCAGTGTGTGAGGGTGACGGTTTCTCTGAATCCTTGCCAAAGCTTGTTACTGCCAGTCTTTTTTACTACAGTGATACTCGTGTGTGGTTTCAATTTGCATTCCCCTAATAACCAGCAGTGCTGAGCATTTTTCCATGTCCCTATCAGCTGTTTCTATTATTTGGGTTGTTTGCCTCATCATCGAGTTGCAAGAGGTTTTATACAGTTTAGCTGCAAGTCTCTTTACCAGCTACATAATTTGTAAATATTTTCTCTCAGTTTTTAAAATAATTTAAAAATGTCTTGTTTTTTAGATTTTTATTGAAATATAGTTGATTCACAATGTTGTGTTAGTTTCAGATGGACAGCAAAGTGACTCAATATATATATATTCTTTTTAAAAATTATCTCCCACTAAAGGCTATTACAGGATACTGGATGGTGCCCTTAAACGTGTCTCTTGGAGTGCAGAAGTTTTTAATTTTATAAAATTTTAAATTTTTATAAAGTGATATTTATTGATTTGTTTCTATGTTGGACCATGCCTTTGATGTCGTAGCTAAGTCTTTGCTTAATCCAGGATCGTAAAGATTTGCTCTGTTTTATTCCATGTGGCTTTATGGTTTTAGCTCTTACATTTAGGTCTGTGTATCAATTCTGTACTAATTTTTTTATATACTGTGAGGAGTAATCCAAGCCTATGCCCTGACCTCTAACGCTGAAGAAGCTGAAGCTGAACGGTTCGTTGAAGACCTACAAGACGTCCTAGAACTAACACTCCAGAAAGATGTCCTTTTCATTATAGGGGCCTGGAGTGCAAAAGCAGGAAGTCAGGAGATACTGAGAGTAACAGGCAAATTCGACCTGGGAGTAAAGAATGAAGCAGGGCAAAAGCTAAGAGCGTTTGCCAAGAGAATACACTGGTCACAGCAAACACCCTCTTTGAACAGCACACACAAGAGATGAGTCTACACATGGACATCACCAGATGGCCAACACCGAAATCAGATTGATTATGTTCTTTGCAGCCAAAGATGGAAAAGCTCTGTACAGTCAGCAAAAAACAATACCGGGAGCTGACTGTGGCTCAGATCATGAACTCCTTATTGCCAAATTCAGACTTAAATTGAAGGAAGTAGGGAAAACCGCTAGACCATTCAGGTATGACCTAAATCAAATCCCTTCTGATTATACAGTGGAAGTGAGAAATAGATTCAAGGGATTAGATCTGACAGACAGAGTGCCTGATGAACTATGCGGGAGTTTAGTGATGTACAGGAGGCAGGGATCAAGACCATCCTCAAGAAAGAAATGCAAAAAGGCAAAGTGGCTGGGGAGGCCTTTCCAAATAGCTGAGAAAAGAAGAGAAGTGAAAGGCAAAGGAGAAAAGGAAAGATATGAGCATCTGAGAGAAGAGTTCCAAAGAATAGCAAGGAGCGATAAGAAAGCCTTCCTCAGCGATCAATGCAAAGAAATAGAGGAAAAGAACAGAATGGGAAAGACTAGAGATCTCTTCAAAAAAAAATTGTAGATACCAAGGGAACATTTCATGCAAAGATGGGCTCGATAAAGAACAGAAATGGTATGGACCTAACAGAAGCAGAAGAAATTAAGAAGTGGTGGCAAGAATACACGGAAGAACTGTACAAAAAAGATCTTCATGACCCAGATAACCACAATGATGTGATCACTCATCTAGAGCCAGACATCTTGGAATGTGAAGTCAAGTGGGCCTTAGTAGCACTGAAGAATTGATGCTTTTGACCGGTGGTGTTGGAGAAGACTCTTGAGAGTCCTTTGGACTGCAAGGAAAATCCAACCAGTCCATTCTGAAGGAAAACAGTCCTGAATATTCATTGGAAGGACTGATGCTGAAGCTGAAACTCCAATACTTTGGTTACCTGATGTGAAGAACTGACTCATTTGTAACGGCCCTGATGCTTGGAAAGATTGAAAGCAGGAGGGAAAGGGGACGACAGAGGATGAAATGGTTGGATGGCATCAGTGATTCGATGGACACGAGCTTGAGCAAGCTCCGGGAGTTGGTGATGGACAGGGAGGCCTGGCGTGCTGCAGTCCACGGGGTTGCAAAGAGTCGGACACGACTGAGCGACTGAACAGAACCGAACTGTGAGGTGAGAGTCTAAATTAATCTCTTTCCCTGTTGCTATCCAATTTTCCCAGCACCATTCTTTGAAAAGACGATGCTTTCTTCATTGATTTCTCTTGACACCTGTGTCACTTACGGTTCAACCAGAGAAAAAGAATCAGTGGGGCATATGTATTAAGGAATTAGTTTCCAGGAATCGGCTACAAGATGGCTATCTAGACAAGTTAAAAAAAACTTAGAGCAGGTGTTGGGAATGGCAGGCTGAACCTCTGGCATGAGGTATCCATGGATAGAATTTCTTATTCTTCAGGGAAGCCTCAGTTGTTCTCTTAGGGGCTTTTAAAGAACTGAATTGGACCCATTCCAACCCACTCCAGTATTCTTGCCTGGGAAATGCTATGGACCAAGGAGCCTGGTGGGTGCAGTCCCTGAAGGTCACAGGTGAGCCAGACACAACTGAGTGACTGAAGAGGAACAGGTCATGTGGGGCCTCTGCTTTACCTGGAGTCAACTGAATGTGCACTTCATCCACAGGTGGCCTTCGCAGCAACACCTAGGTTATGTTCTGAGTGAATAACGGGGTTGTAGCCCAGGCTGACACAAAACTGTGCCTCCTGGGACAGCTGGTGGTCTGATGGTTGCGGCTGCACAGGCCCTCTGCAGGGGCGTGTGCTGGACCCCTGCTCTGGGAAGAAGGATCCGGCACACCAAGCGGTGTGGCGCCCCCTCCAGAAAAATAAACAGAAATGGAAACCAGACTGTCAGGATACTTTCGCAGAAAGTTAATCGGCCGTTAACGTACAGATTTGGTTTTGGAATTTCAGTTCCCTTCCGTTGATCTGTGTGTCTGACCACGCCAGAAGAGCAGCTGTTTCGTTCTCTAAGTTTGCGGTCAGTTCTCCAGCCGGGGGACGGGAGTCCTTCCACTGTGTTCTTCCTTTTCAAGATTTTTGTTGTTGTTGTTGTTGTTCTGGGTCCTTTGCCTTTCTATATAATTTTAAGGTTGTGTGTGCTAAGTCACTTCCGCCGTGTCTGACTCTGTACAGCGCTATGGACTATAACCTGCCAGGCTCCTCTGTCCACGGGATTCTCCAGGCAAGAACACTGGAGTGGGCTGCTGTGCTCTCCCCCAGGGCACCTTCTCGACCCAGGGATTGAACCCCGGTCTCTTGTGTCTCTTGCACTGGCAGGCGGGTTCTTTACCACTAGTGCCACCTGGGAAGCCCAGTTTTAAGGTCAGCTTGTCAATTTCTGGGCATCCCTAGTGGCTTAGCTGGTAAAGAATCTGTCTGCAATGCAGGAGACCTGGGTTCGATCCCTGGGTTGGGAAGATCCCCTGGCCAAGGGAACGGCTATCTGCTCCAGTATTCTGGCCTGGAGAACACCATGGACTGTATAGTCCATGGGGTCACAAAGAGTCGGACACACTGAATGACTTTCCCTTCGCTTATCAATTTCTGGGGAGATAAAAGCCTCCAGGTCTTGCTGGAAATCGCAGTGAGTCTAGCGATCAGGTTGGGGATAACGGCCGGCTCTTGCATTGCCTTTCCCGGGGCGGTCTGGGTCTTAGCTGCGGCACACGGGTCTCCAGCTGCAGCGCGCGGGCTCAGCTGCCCCCCAGCACGGGGGACCCTCCCCAGCCAGGAATGAACTCGTGTCCCCGGCATCGGCAGGCGGGCTCTTAGCCACTGGACCAGGAAGGCGGCCCCTCTTGGTATGCTTTGGGAAGCAGGGGTTTGTTTTAACAGCTATCAGGTGAGCCTTTTGCTGATTCTCTCAGTCTGTGGCTTGTCTTTTTATTATCGGGACAGTGTTTTTCCCAGAACAGGAGGTTTTAATTTTAATGAAGTAATGAGTTTATCAATTCTTTTTTTTCACGGATTGTGCCTTTGGTTTTGTATATCAAAGGTCATAGCCCAGCCAAAGGTCATCTAGATTTCCTCCTGTGTTATCTGGAAGAAGTTTTGTAGTTTTGCATTTTACCTTGGGGTCTGATCCATTATCAATTACGTTTTAGGAAGGGTGTGTTTTGGGTCTAGATTAACGTTTTTTCATGTGGATGTCCAGTTGTTCTTGACAGAATCTTGTGGATTTTTCTTTTCAGTTGTGTCTTTTATCTCCAGATTTCCATTTGCTTTTTTTTTTTTTGTCTTTGAATCACTTATTACAAAGAAATACTATTTACCGTCTTGAAAGTTTTAGAACCAATGCATCTTCTCTTACTGAAGAAATGTTTGCAAACAGTGAAAAATGGTGGAAGTCCACAAAAGCATTTTGAAGATCCAGGGGCGAAGCCTCAGTCTTGCTCTGGAAGCGTCAGTGGCTGAGATGAAGGGTCTCACAGCAACGTTTTCTTTAGAATGCCAAGCTGGGAGTCAGCTCTTGCTGCACAAGAATCAGTCAAAGCCCAAACGGTGGAGACTGCGGTGGAACCTGCGGACAAACCTGGGTCTTTCCGGTGTGAAGCTCTGCACACAAACCCCGACTGCCCGCGAGAGGGCCGGGGTGCCCTGGAGCCTTGGCGACGAACTGCAGCCGTCGGCGGCAGCTGCAGTGCTCAGTGCCTCCAGGAGGGGGCAGTACAGCCCGGGAGAGAAGCGCCCGCACCAGATCTCCGCGCTCAGAGCCGTGCGGCTTCGGCGGTGGGTGAACACGCGCCCCCGCGTGGTGCTGTGGGGCTCGTCCGTGACCTTCGGCAGCGTCTCTGCTGCACGGTGTGCCGGAGGAGAGGGAGGAGACTTGCCATCGCCTGGTGACTGTCCGGGGGTGACCTGGTGGTCTCCACCCTCTCGCCTTTGGAGGCTACTGGGTGGCTATAGGATTCCTCAGTTTTTCCCCTAGAAGTGACGGGAGTATGCTCCCAAGAGAGCACCGTGGGGGTCCTTTTCCAGGAATGTACAAAATGCGTAGAGGTTTTCTCGGAACCAACGTCTCCTTTTGCAGGTCTTGAAATAGTCCACAGTCACTGAGGGCAAGTCCGGCAACACATTTGGGATTCAAGTGGTAGTTATGGGGCTGACGTCCAGGTGGGTCTTGAAGTGGTTCCAGGTCGCGGGCTTTGGCCTCACTGGGGTATGCACAAGATGTCAGGTGGGGGGAGCGCCGTCCGCTCTGTGCCCTGGCCTCCACTGTGTGCGCTAGCCTTTTAAGAATTATTTATTTTATTTCTGGCTTGCATGGCATGTGGCATCTCAGGTCCCTGACCAGGGGCAACCCCCGCGTTGGAATCACAGCGCCCTAACCAGTGGGCCACAGGAAGTCACCTGTGTGCTGTTGGCATTCTGAGGCTCACTGGCAGCAGGAGGGGCCAGGTGCCCTTTTAGCTCTTCTCTGTGCTTGTTGATAACCTGCAGCACGTGTTGTTGTTGTTGCTTTAGTTGCTAACTTGTGTCTGATTCTTTGCGACCTTATCGACTGTAACCTGTCAGGCGCCCCTGTCCATGGATTCCGCAGCCAAGAATACTGGAGTGGGTTTCCATTTCTTCCTCCAAGAGATCTTCCTGACCCAGGAGTCAAACCTGAATCTCCAGTGTCTCCTGCCTTGCAGGCAGGTTCTTGCTGAGCCATCAGGGAAGCACCCTCCCCTCACCACACACACACACACACACACACACACACACACACACACACTCAGAAATGTAAATATAATTCTTTCATCATTTACATTTTTGAAAATATTTGAGATACCTGCTTTGAAGTCCCCGTGTGCTAAGTCCAACATCTACCCTCTGTCAGAAACAGTTGTGGGATTTTTTTTTAACATAGTTTTCTTGTTTGGCCGAGTCACGTGGCGTGGATCTAGTTTTCTGCCTGGGGGCTGAGCCTGGGCCAAGACGGTGGAAGCCCAGAGTCCTTGCCCAGGGGGCCGCAGGGGGCTCCCTCAGAGACGGTTTCTAACGACTGTTCCCCTCGTGTGTGTGTTTCTAACGACTTCCCCCTCGTGTGTGTGTTTCTAACGACTGTTCCCCTCGTGTGTGTGTTTCTAACGACTGTTCCCCTCGTGTGTGTGTTTCTAACGACTTCCCCCCTCGTGTGTGTGTGTGTGTGTGTGTGTGTGTGTGTGTGTGTGTGTGAGACGCTCTCTCGTTCGCGTGTCTCCTGGCTGCAGCGTTGCCGCGGCCGCTCTGGCTGGTGATAGGTCTTCTCGGGTCGCCCCCTGGGAGGTCAGCCCCAGCAGTGGGCAGCTGCGCCTGCGGCCTGTCCAGCTGCCTCTCCTGTGTGAGGACAGTGCGGGGGGGCGGCAGGACGACCCCGGCAGAATCGCTGTGGGTTCCCATGGGTGCTCTCTGAGCCGCCACCGTTTTTCTTGAGTAAGCAATTCCCGAGGCCTTTGATCAGTCCCCAAGGTCCTGAAGTTTCTGCTTGTGTGCTAGCTTCCTCGGGAAAGGCTTTCTGCGCGCCTTAGCCCTCCGCCCTGGATGCCTCTCCACCTCTGCTTCCCTCTGCCTGTGGGCAGAACTCCGCACCCACGGGGCCACGCGGTGTGTGCCGTGTCTGGACCCGGGTCAGCACAGCGCTCGGGAGGCGCGCCCGTCGCCGCGCGCAGCCTGGTCTCCGTTTCCCTCCCTGAGAACGTCTCATTCCAGGTGTCCTCTTTGCCTGCCGCCGCCGGTGCTTGACGTCGGCAGGATTTTGCTGTTGGAGCCCCACCCTGAGTATTTCTGCACACATCTCTGTGCACGGGGCGTGCACAGCAGCTTGGGTACTCTTATGCCTTGAGCTGTGGCCCCCAAAATTAATATGTTGGGTAAAATCCCAGCACCTCACAATATGACCTTATTTGGAGAAAAGGTCTTTCCAGAGGTAATCAAATTAAGTTGAGGACTTTGAGGTGGGCCGTCATCTAGCGTGACTGGCGTCCTTATAAAAATGGGAAGCGTAGACCCAGGCAGACATGCACAGAGGAGAGCGCTCAGTGTCCTGCTCTCTGAGACCGCACGGACTATAGCCCGCCAGGCTCCTCTGTCCATGGGATTCTCCAGGCAGGAACGCTGGAGTGGGTGGCCACTTCCTCCTTCAGGGGATCTTCCTGATCCAGGGACTGAACCCGAGTCTCTTGGGTCTCCTGCGGTGGCAAGCGGGTTCTTCAGCACCGTGCCCCCTGGGAAGCCCGTGCGCAGGAGGGAGGCTGGGGGCAGGCGGCCATCCGCAGCGGGGTCCGGACGCCGGGCCTCCAGGGCCGAGAGGTAATGTGCTTCTGCTTCTGTTAAGTCATGCAGCCTGGGGGCTGTCAGCGCAGCCAGGGAAGAGAGCTGTGTGTGTTCCTTGGGTGGATTTGGGGGCTCAGTCACTAAGCCACACTGTCCCCAGAGACGCGGTCTCACCGCAGCACCCAGGAGAGTCCCTCGAGCCACAGACGCGCGGACAGCCGGTGTTGTAGAGGCATCGCCTGGAGGCTTAGCTTGCATTTCCTGGATGATTTTATCAAGTGCCTCTTCAAGTTTCTTAAACGTTTTGAATTCGGTTGTCATCTTTTCTCTTCAAAATTTTTCTTGTTAAAACCTTGCTGATTTGCAAAGCCGTGTCAGCGTCCGACGGGCAGCAGCCTGTGTGTGGACACACGCCCCCTCCCATCGCAGGCTGTTGCCAGACGCTGAGAGTGGCTCCCCGTGCTATACAGTTGGCGTCTTTTTCTTCCTGTTTTCCAAATGCCTCACGGATTCTGGGGGGCCTCCCTAGTGGCTTGGACAGTAAAGAGTCTGCCTGCAGTGCAGGAGACCCGGGCTCGATCCCTGGGTCAGGAAGATCCCCTGGAGAAGGAAATGGCAACCCTCTCCAGTGTTCTTGCCTGGAGAAGCCCACGGACAGCGGAGCTTGGCGGGCTACAGTCTGTGGGGTCGCACAGAGCCAGACCCGAATGAACGATGGCCGCTCCACTTTCGCGCGCTCATGGGTTCTGGAGGCGAGCCTGGGCTGGTGGTATGTACGTTCCTCCTTTCCTCTCCTGTAGCTGATGAACAGATGTTCCCGGAGTTTGTTTTCATGTATATTACTTTCTTCTCTTTTTTTTGGCTTTTTGTGCCTTTTTAAGAAATCCATTTTTACCCCTGAAGGCGGGAAGGCAGGCACCCATATTATGCTCAAGAATGAGAGTTGCTTGGCCTGCAAACCTCCCCTGACCAAGTGAGTTTCGCCTGTCATGTGACGTGGGATGGAATTTTGTTGTAATTTCGATGTGTTCTTCAGTGTGCCCTGAGCCAGGCGGCTTCTGGCACCAGCCGGGTCTCGTGGACCCTGGGCCCCCTCTCGGGCCCACTGTGGGCAGCGCTGAGTCTGGGGTCTCAGCACCTACTCCCACCAAGTCCCCACCTGTTCTTGGTCCTTTGTATTTTTCACAAGAGTTTTAGAGTCAGCCTGACAAGCTCCTCCTGAGCCCTGAGGATTCTGATTAGGGTTCCATGGAGCCGGTGAATCACTCTAATATCGAGTCTTCTCTCCTCTGAGCTTGGCTTCGCTTCTGAGAGTCTTCGTCTTTAAAATACTTCTCTGCAACGATTTCTTGTTTCATATGGAGGGAGTTCACAGTTTGGTTTTTTTTTAAAGATTTATCTCTAAATCATTCATGTGACAGTCTTTTTTGCATCCTGGTGTGTATTTTCCAGGGTAAAAGCAAACAAATGTCTGCTGTATGTACGCAGCACAGCTGCTGTTGCTGCTCCAACACTTGGTAACCATTGTTTCCTCATATGTTTAATATTTCAGAATATTATAGACTATAGTAACAGCAGGGGTGGACATTAACATTTTAGGGATCGGTGAACTGAGATGGGCTGGAGGCAGATGGCCATTATGTCTACTACTGTGCGCAGGAATCCCTCAGAAGAAACGGAGTAGCCGTCATGGTCGACAATCGAGTCTGAAATGCAGTACTTGGGTGCAATCTCAAAAACCACAGAATCATCTGTTTGTTTCCAAGGCAAACCATTCGGTATCACAGTAATCCAAGTCTGTGCTCCAACCAGGAATGCTGAAGAAGCTGAAGTGGAACGGTTCTATGAAGACCTACAAGACCTTCTAGAACTAACACCCAAAAAAGATATCCTTTTCATCATAGGGGACTGGAATGCCAAAGTAGGAAGTCAGGAAACACCTGGAGTAACAGGCAAGTTTGGCCTTGGGGTGCGGAATGAAGCGGGACAGAGGCTCACAGAATTTTGCCAAGAGAACGCCCTGTGTAAGTGAAGTGAAGCCGCTCAATCGCGTCCGACTCTGCGACCCCATGGACTGCAGCCGATCAGGCTCCTCTGTCCATGGGATTTTCCAGGCAAGAGTGCTGGAGTGGACTGCCATTGCCTTCTGCAGGAGATCTTCCCGACCCAGGAATCGAACCCGGGTCTCCTGCATTGCAGGCAGATGCTTTACTGTCTGAGCCACCAAACACCTTCTTCTAACAACACAAGAGACCACCGTGGACATCACCAGATGATCAATACCAAAATCAGGTTGATTGTACTCTTTGCAGCCAAAGATGGAGAAGCTCTATACAGTCAGCAAAAACAGACCAGGCTGTGCAAGAGGGTGGAGGAGTAGGTGGGCGTGAAGTGCATCTCTCTCCACGGACACATCAGGAACACAGCTTCAGGCACAGAAGCGCGTGTGGAACACCAGCCGGGAGCCGGCCCCTCGGCCCGACCAGCAGAAGAGAATACACAGAGCCTCGCAAAGCTCGGTCGGACGGAGGAACTAGCGGGGAACAGGAGTGTCCCCAGGACTGGACCTGCCCTCGGCTGGTGGGAGAGCTGAGGCAGGGGTCTGACCCCCACACTGGGGCAGTGGTCTGGGTCGGAGGAGAAACAGTCAGGGCTCAGGGTGAAGCAGCTGATCTGCGGCAGCGTAAGTGGAATGAGAATCGACAGTCCTGGCCGCAGCCCCGTGTACCCCGGACAGGCTTGCAGGCCCTCGGAAGGTGCAGCGGCTGGGAGCTGGAGCTTAGGGGTTGTGGAGCAACCCCAGGCGAGGCCACTGTTGACTGTGGAGAGACGGATCGAGGGGATGTGAGGGAGGAGATCGTGGTGGGAAGTGCCTGTGGAGGCGAGCCAGGCAGCCGTGGAGGCGAGGCGGCACAGCTGAGTCCGGGGCAGGGGGTGGAGCCGTCCCCACAGCCGGCAGCTGCAGCTGAGCAGTGGGCAGGCTGGCCCACCAAACTCCCGACGCACTGAGCTACAGGGCAGGACCCCACCCAGGGGTCCTCTATGCGCCTGACGTGCCGAACAGCAGAGGAGGACCCCAGTGAGGGAGCCCTCTAAGTGCCTGAACAGGTGGAGCTGCGGACAAAGACTGGCCGAAGAGGCCCTCTGATCGCCAGCTACAAGAGGCTTGAAGAGAGATCGGCCCGTAACTCCTGCGGCCGAGGCGTCCGTGCACACTTACCGCCGCCGGGGTCCCTGCGACCCGAGCAGCTGCAGCCTTCACACTCAGCCCTCCCTGGGGCAGATGCCACAGCGTCTCGCGTGTTCTCACACGGAGCCGCTTCAGCTGTGCCCAGCGCTTTGCTGCCCTGTGGGCGGTGGCATCTCTGTCTGGCTCTCCAGGCGAGAGTCCTGGAGTGCGTTGGCCGATACTGGCTGCCACACCCTTCTAGAGCGCTGTAGTTCCTGCGGCCCTGGCTGCCAACTCCCCTGAGTAGCTGGAGCTCCCGGAGCCCCTGCGACCCCGAGCGGCTGCACCACCTCCACGCCGGGCCTCACGGGGCAGACCCAAGCCCTCCAGGGCAGCCGCAGGAGCAAACCCAGCGGAGGACCCACGTGTAGAGGTGGAAATAAAACCACAGTTGAAACCCAGGGGCGGTGTGGCTAAGGAAAAAGACCCCAAACCGTCCCACCAGCTGTACAAGCTGCAGATTAAATCCACACTTTCAACTAGGCAGACTCTGTGTCTACGGAATATACAAAAGGACACTGAGAGCTCCCACAAGAGAAAAGCATTAGTTCTGATAGCTGTGGACATCGGAGGCAAGAGCACACAGGAGTAGGACCAGGTCAGGATCTGAGCTGCCGCGCAGCAGGCCCAGAGGCCAGCGCAGTGCTGGGGGCGCCCTAGTGAGCTGGGCTGGACTGTGACTCCCAGCGAGGGGGAGGGTCCTGACAGCAGCGACTCAAGAAAAACATCTATTATCCTTATGTCTTGACTTGTTCTGTAGTTTCTTTTGGATTTTTTCTTTTTCTTCCCCCCGGCCACTTGCAGTTTTCGATTTTATTGGCACTATGAAGTCTAATTAAGCCTTAGAGTTTCTTTCTTTTTCTTTTCAATCACACTCTTTATTGTCGTTGTAAATCTCTGCCTCTCTGTTAGGCTTTTGCAGCTCTGTGGAGTTTTCCTTTTTTCTGTTCTTTCCTCTTCCTCTTAAAACATTTTTCTCCAAACCTGTCATTATTTTTCTGCGTTTATTCCCTTGTTTGCCTTTCCTACTGCTCCTTTCTCCTTGAAGCTAATCTTTAATGCCTGTAAGTCTCACCTGCCTCTGTTTAGCTTTGCATATCCATTCTCTCTTTTGTTTCTTTCCTTTCCTCTCAACATATTTTTCAATTCTTGTTTTCTTTGCTCTAGTCCCCGCTTGGTGCCTCGCTGTAGCTGATTTTCCAGTTTGTGCATTGGTTAGTTTTGTTCTTAACTGGTAGATATGATTTTTGGTTCCCTTAGTTCACCAGGTCAATCTACTGTACCTTATTTTTGCTGGACTCTTTTGGTTTTGCTTATAGGTGTATATGTATATGTGTATATTCCATTATTATTTGCCTGATTTTGTAACTGCCATTTGTCTGGGGTTTATCTTTGGTTTCTTGGTTTTGGATATTTGCTTTACTCTCACTTAAAGCCATAACAAACCACTTGAGGGATCTTTGTTTCTGACCAGAGATCAAGCCCTGAGCCTTTGGAGTGGAAACACTGACTCTAAGACCCTAGACTATCAGAGACCTAACCCTGCTGCTGCTGCTGCTGCTGAGTCGCTTCAGTCGTGTCCGACCCTGTGTGACCCCATAGACAGCCACCCACCAGGCTCCCCCGTCCCTGGGATTCTCCAGGCAAGAACCCTGGAGTGGGCTGCCATTTCCTTCTCGAATGCAGGAAAGTGAAAAGTGAAAGGGAAGTCGCTCAGTCGTGTCCGACTCTTCTTGACCCCATGGACTGCAGCCCACCAGGCTTCCCCATCCCTGGGATTTTCCAGGCAAGAGCACTGGAGTGGGGGGCCATCGCCTTCTCTGAGAACTAACCCTAGGGAGTATCAGATAGTGAGAACTCGCACCAAGGAAACCTCTTGAACACAAGACCCGGCGTCACCCAACCACCAGGGGCACCCCGTGCAGGACACCTCACCCAAACAGCAAACAAAACAAAACTACAAACCCAGTCATCAGCAGACAGGGTCACCGCTCACTCAGCCTGCCCATCAGAGGAAGAAAAAAACTCAGCTCGAATCTCACTCTACAAGAAGCTTGCACAAACCACTGCACCAATCTTTCTTCCAAAGGAAGAAAGTATCCAGCCTTGAAGCCTGGGGAAAGGAGACCTCAAACACAATAAGTTTAAAAAGTAATGAAAAGGCAGAGAAATACTGCACAAATGAAGTAACAAGCTAGAAACACAGAAGTCCAAATAAAGGAACAGGAAGTAGGCAAACTATTTGAAAAACAATTCAGAATAATGGTAGTAAAGATGATCAAAACCCTTCAAAACAGAATGGATAAAATGCAAGAATCAATTAACAAAGACCTAGAAAAACTAAAGAATAAACGTACAGAGACAAACAACCCAATCACTGAAACTAAAAATACTCTAGAAGGAATCAATAGCAGAATATCTGAAGCAGGAGACCAAATCAGTGAGCTGGAAGATAAAATGGTGGAAATAACTTCTGCAGATCAGAATAAAGTAAAAAGAATGAAAAGAGCTGAGGAGTCTCAGAGACCTCTGGGACAATATCAAATGCGCCAACATTTGTATTATAGGGGGTCCCAGAATAGGAAGAGGAAATGAAAGGGTATGAGGAAATATTCCAAGAGATTATAGTTGACAGTTTCCCCAACATGGAAAAGGAAATAGTCAGTCAAGTCCCAAAGGCACCGAGTCCCATCCAGGATAAACCCAAGGAGAAGCACACTGGGACACACACTGATCAAACTAACAAAGACTCAACACAAAGAATATTAACAGCAGCAAGGAGAAGCAGCACGCAACGCACAGGGAAACCCCGTACACTCAACAGCCGCTCTTTCAGCAGAAACTCTGCAGGCCGGGGGGAGTGGCGGGATGCATTTAAAGTACCGAAAGGGAAAAGTCTGCAACATGATTACTCTACCCAGCAAGGGTCTCATTCAGAATTGGTGGAGAAATCAACAGCTTTTCCGACAAGCAAAAGTTAAGAGAATTCAGTACCACGAAACCAGCTTTACAACAAATGTTAAAGGGACTTCTGTAGTCAAGAAACACAAGAGAAGTAAAAGAGCTACAAAATCAAACCCCAGACAATTAAGCCAATGGTAGTAGGAACATATACATCAATAATAACTTTAAATGTGAATGATTAAATGCTCCAACCAGAAGACACAGACTGGCTGAATGGATACAAACACAAGACCCACATACATGCTGAGTACAAGAGGCCACCGCAGACCTGAAGACACATACAAGCTGAAGGTGAGCGCATGGGAAAATACCTTCCATGCACATGGAAAGCAAAAGAAAGCTGGAGTGGCAATCCTCATGTCAGACAAAATAGACCTTAAAATAAAGAAGAGTACAAGAGATAAGGAAGGACACTACAGAACGATCAAAGGATCAATCCAAGAGGAAGACATAACAATTATAAATATCCATGCACCCAACATGGGAGCACCTCGGCACATGAGACAAACAGACACGAAAGGAGAAACTGACAGTGACAGCTAGAGCAGGACGCGCCCCACGCACACCCATGGACAGGTCATCAAAGCGGAAGATTAACAAGGAAACGCAAGTCTTCAGTGACACCTTAGATGAGAGGGGGCTCACCGGTGTCTTCAGGGCGTTCCGTCCAGAGGCAGCACACGCCTTCTCAAGGGCACATGGGACATTCTCCAGGGTAGGCCACATCTCGGGTCACAAATCAAACCTCAGTAAATTTAAGAAAATTGAAATCGTATCAAGTGTCTTCTCCAGTCACAACGCTATGAGACTAGATATCAGTTACAAGAAAAAACCTGTAAGAAACACAAACACATGAATACTAAACAATGCATTTCTAAATAGACAACAGGTCACTGAAGAAATCGAAAGGGAAATAAACTTCCAGAGAGGGTAGTGAAAACATGACACCTGAAAACTGGCGGGAGGCAGCAAAAGCAGCTCCAGGAGCGGAGTTGAGAGCAGGACAATCCTCCGTCAAGAAGCAAGAAAAGCCCTGAACAGACAGCCTAACTTCACACCTAGAACAACCGGAAAAGAAGAGCAACCCCCCCCAACAGCAGAAGGAAGGAAATCATAAAAGACAGAAACAAGTGGGAAAGGAAATCACAGAAATCAGAGTAAAGATGAATACAACTAAAAGCGGGTTCTTTCAGAAGACAACCAAAATCGACAAGCCTGTAGCAGACTCACCAAGAAAAAAAGAGACAAGAGCCAAATCAACAAAATTAGAGATGAAAAAGGAGAGGTTGCAGCAGACAGTGCAGAAATACAGAGGAAGTCAGTCTTTCAAGAATGAACCGGGAAGAAACAGAAACTGTGAACAACCCAGTTACAAGCACTGAAATCGAAGCTGCGATTAAAAAAAAATCTCCCCCAAAACAAAAGGCCAGGACCAGATGGCTTCACAGGAGAATCCTGTCAAACGTTTAGAGAAGAGCTGGTGCCTGTCTCTCTAAAACTCCCCCAGAACATTGCAGAGGACGGGGCACTTCCAAGCTCACTCTGCGAGGCCGCTGTCAGCTGACACCAAGGCCAGGTGAAGACAGCTCAGCAAAGAGAGCTGCGGGCCACGTCACTGACACACAGGGGTGCAGAACCCTCAAGGAAATGGCGGAAAGCAGGCTGCAACACCATGGCCAAGGACGGTCGTTCCAGGGGTGCAGGGATCCCTCAGCATCCGCACACCAGTCAGTGTGACAGACCATATTGAAAGACTGAGAGGTGAAACCATATGATACACTCAGTAGATGCAGATAAAGCCCTTTCAGCACCCAACTGTGATCAAAACTCTTCAAAAAACAGGCATAGAAGGAACCTTCCTCAACACAGCAAAGGCCATCTATGATAAGCCCACAGCAAACATTATTCTCAGTGATGAAAAACCAAAAGCATTCCCTCTAAGATCAGGAGCAAGACACAAGTGTCCACCTTCACCTCTGTTATTCCACATAGTTTTGGAAGTCCTAGCTACAGCAATCAGAGAAGAAAAAGAAATTACAGGAAGCCATGCTGGAAAAGAAGAAGTAAAGCTATCCCTGCTCACAGGTGACATGATACTGTACACAGAAAACCCTAAAGATACTATCAGAAAATGACTAGAGCTAATCAGTGAATTTAGCAAAGTTACAGGATACAAAATCAATACACATAAATCATTTTCATTTCTATATACTAACAATAAAAAAATCATAAAGAGAAATTAAGGAATAAGTCCTATTCACCACTGCAACAAAAAGAAGAAAATATCTAGAAATAAACTTACCTAAGAGGACAAAAGAACTGTACACAGAGAATTATAAGACACCGACGAAAGAAATCAAAGATGACACAAACAGGTGGAGTGAGCTCCCACGCTCCTGGGGAAACGACTGCACTGCCAAACACGCCCACAGAGCCAGTGCGGTCCCCACCGGTTACCAGCCGCATTTTTCACGGAACTGGAACGAAAAGTTTCACAAGTCATATGGAAACACAAAAGACCCCAAAGAGCCAAGGCAGTCTTGAGAAAGAAGAGTGGAGCTGGAAGAATCAGCCTTCCTGCCTTCAGATTAGACTACAAAGCCACAGTCGTCAGGACGGTATGGCACTGGCACGAAGACAGAAACACAGACCAACGGACAAGACAGAGAGCCCAGAAGGAAGCCCACGCACCTGCGGGCGCCTTATTTCTGACAGAGGAGGCAAGAAGATACAATGGGGCAAAGACAGCCTCTTCAGTAAATGGTGCTGGGAAAACTGGACAGCTACATCTAAAAGAATGAAATTAGAACACTTCCTAACACCAACACAAAGATATACTCAAAATGGATTAAAGGCCTAAATGTAAGACCAGAAACTATAAAACTCTTAGAGGAAAACATAGGCAGAACACTCGATGACATAAAGCAATATCCTCTATGACCCACCTCCGAGAGTAATGAAAACAAAATGAAAAATAAGCAAGTGGAACCTGATTAAACTTAAGAGCTTTTGCACAGCAAAGGAAACTATAAGTAAGGTGAAAAGACAACCCTCAGAATGGGAGAAAATAATAGCAGATGAAACAACTGACAAAGGATTAATTTCCAAAATATACAAGCAGCTCATACAACTCAATGCCAGAAAAACAAACAACCCAACCAAAAAGTGGGGGAAAGACCTAAGCAAAGAAGACATTCAGATGGCTAACAAACACATGGAAAGATGCTCTACATGCTCATTATTAGAGAGATGCAAATCAAAATACAATGAGGTATCACCTCACAGCAGTCAGAATGGCCCTCATCAAAAAGTCTACAAACAATAAACGCTGGAGAGGGTGTGGAGAAAAGGGAAGGCTCTTGCACTGCAGGTGAGGATGTAAACTGATGCAGCCACTAGGGGTGACGGTGTGGAGATTCCTTAGAAAACCAGGACTAAAACCACCACATGACCCAGCATTCCCACTCCCAGGCATACACCCTGAGGAAACCAAGGCTGAAAAAGACACACGTATCCCGTCACTCACTGCGGCACTATCACAATAGCCAGAACACGGAAGCCACCTAGACGCCCACGGGCAGACGAGTGGACGCGCCTTTGAGACAGTTCTGATGAGGTGGATGAACCTAGAGCCTATTATACAGAATGAAGTAAGTCAGAAAGAAATATCATAGACTGTCACATATACAGGAATCTAGAAAAATGGTACTGAAGCATTTATTTGCAGGCAGGGCAGCAGTGGAGAAACAGACATAGAGAATAAACTTATGGAGATAGGGAGAGCGGAGGAGAGGGTGAGATGTATGGAGAGTAGTATGGAAACTTACATTATCATACGTAAAATGATAGCCAACGGGAATTTGCTGTATGGCTCAGGAAACTCAAAGAGGGGCTCTGTATCGACCTAGAGGGGTGGGATTGGGTGGGACGAGGGAGAAGGTGCAAAAGAGAGAGGATATATGTACGCTTGTGGCTGATTCATGTTGAGGTTTGACAGAAAACAACAAAATTCTATAAAGCAATTATCCTGCATTAAAAATAAATTAAAAAAAAAGACTGGGAGCTGACTGTGGCTCAGATAATGAATCCTTATTGTCAGATTCAGACTTAAATTGAAGAAAGTAGGGAAAACCACTAGCTCATTCAGGTATGACCTAAGTCAAATCCCTTATGATTATACACTGGAAGTGACAAATAGATTCAAGGGATTAGATTTGATAGACAGAGTGCCTTAAGAACTATGGATGGAGGTTCGTGACATTGTACAGGAGACAGGGATCAAGACCATCCCCAAGAAAAAGAAATGCAAAGAGGCAAAATGGGTGTCTGAGGAGACCTTACAAATAGCTGAAAAAAGAAGAGAAGCTAAAGGCAAAGGAGAAACGGAAAGATATATCCATATGAATGCAGAGTTCCAAAGAATAGGAGATAAGAAAGTCTTCCTCAGTGATCAATGCAAAGAAATAGAGGAAAACAACAGAATGGGAAAGACTAGAGATCTCTTCAAGAAAATTAGAGACACCAAGGGAATATTTCATGCAAAGATGGGCACAATAAAGGACAGAAGTGGTATGGATCTAACAGAAGCAGAAGATATTAAGAAGAGGTGGCAAAAATACAGAGAACTGTACAAAAAAGATCTTAATGACTCAGATAACCACGATGGTGTGATCATTCACCTAGAGCCAGACATCCTGGAATGCGAAGTCAAGTGGACTTTAGGAAGCATCAGTATGAACAAAGGTAGTGGAGGTGATGGAATTCCAGTTGAGCTATTTCAAATCCTAAAAGATGATGCTGTGGAAGTGCTGCACTCAATATTCCAGCAAACTTGGAAAACTCAGCAGTGGCCAAAGGACCAGAAAAGTTCAGTATTCATTCCAATCCCCAAAAAAGGCAATGCCAAAGAATGTTCGAACTACTGCACAATTGCACTCATCTCACACACTAGCAAAGTCATGCTCAAAATTCTCCAAGCTAGGCTTCAACAGCATGTGAACTGAGAACTTCCAAATGTTCAAGCTGGATTTAGAAAAGGCAGAAGAACCAGAGATCAAATTGCCAACATCCATTGGATCATGGAAAAAGCAAGAGAGTTCCAGAAAACCATCTACTTCTGCTTTATTGACTATCCACAGCCTCTGACTGTGTGGATCACAACAAACTGTGGACAATTCTTAAAAAGATAGGAATACCAGACCATCTTAACTGCCTCCTGAGAAATCTGTATGCAGGTCAAGAAGCAACAGTTAGAACTGGACATGGAACGACAGACTGGTTCCAAATTGGGACAGGAGTATGTCAAGGCTGTATATTGTCACCCTGCTTATTTGACTTATATGCAGAGTACATCATGCGAAATGCTGGGCTAGATGAAGCACAAACTGGAATCAAGATTTCCAGGAGAAATATCAATAACCTGAAATATGCAGATGACACCACCCTTATGCAGAAAGTGAAGAGGAGCTAAAGAGCCTCTTGATGAAGCTGAAAGAGGAGAGTGAAAAAGTTGGCTTAAAACTCAACATTCAAAAAACTAAGATCGTGGCATCCGGTCCCATCACTTCACAGAAAATAGATGGAGGAGCAATGGAAACAGTGACAGACTTTATTTTCTGAGGCTCCAAAATCACTGTAGATGGTGACTGCAGCCATGAAATTAAAAGACCCTTGCTCCTTAAAAGAAAAGCTATGACCAACCTAGACAGTATCTTAAGCAGAGACATTACTTTGCCAACAAAGGTCTGTCTAGTGAAAGCTATGGTTTTTCCAGTGGTCATGTATGGATGTGAGAGTTGGACTATAAAGAAAGCTGAGTGCTGAAGAATCAATGCTTTTGAACTGTGGTGTTGGAGGAGACTCTTGAGGGTCCCTTGGACTGCAAGGAGATCAGACCACTCAATCCTAAAGGAAATCAGTCCTGACATTCATCGGAAGGACTGATGCTGAAGCTGAAGCTACAATATTTTGGCCACCTGATAGGAAGAGCTGACTGCTTGGTAAAGACCCTGATGCTGGGAAAGATTGAGGCAGGAGGAAGCGATGACCGAGGATGAGATGGTTGGATGGCATCACCGACTTGATGGATGTGAGTTTGAGCAGCTCCAGCAGTTGGTGATAGACAGGTAAGCCTGGTGTGCTGCAGTCCATGGGGTCCCAAAGAGTCAGACACGACTCAGCGGCTGAACTGAACTGGTAGTAACAAGACTTTATTATGTGGGTTCACCACATTCTGGTGTTTTATTTAAACTGAGGAGTAATCAACAGACAGTGAGATGCCAGTGTGTACACATTAGTGACAAATTCGTGTTTATCTATGACCCACACCACTGTTATAATAGAGAACATTCTTGTCACCTTGGAAGGATGCTGAGCCTTCATCACCCGCCCCACACCAGGGAAGCTACTTTCCACCAGAGGGTGGTTTTGTCTGTTATAAAACCTCTAGGGCTTGGTAGAAATGGAATTATATGAAGGCATCATCGATGTCCAGCTCCCCACTGCTAAGCTGTGGTCCTTTATAAGAATGCCTGGCCATTTAAAAAATGACAATCTGACATGTTTGGGGTGCTAAGGAATAGAGCTTCTACGAAGATTCTTGTATGTATTTTGTGTTCTTATGTTTTATTTCTTTGGGGTCAAAGGGTAGGTGAATGCTTGCCTCTGTGAGAAGGCTGGACGGATTTCCACGGGGACCACCCCGTCTGACGCAGCCTCCTGCAGCCGCCGTGGCGCGGGTGGGCTCAGCCCTCAGCGTGGCCGGCGCTCTCGGGCCTTTCCGGTTCAGCCAGTCTAGTCCCAGGCGGCGTTCGGCTGCTGTCTCAAAATGCGTCCCCCTGCTGACTGATCGTGCGAGTATCTTTTCACGTGCTTGCTGAGCGCGGGTGTCTGTGCGTGTTTTCGAGGGCTTCTGGGGGCCGATGGTAAAGGGTCTCCTGCAGTGCAGGAGCCACAGGTCCATCCCTGGGCGGGGAAGATCCCCGGAGGAGGGCACGGCAAGCCCCAGGGACAGAGGAGCCGGCGGCTGCAGTCCGCAGGGTCCCGCAGAGTCGGGCACGCCTGGAGTGGCTTCGTGCACACGCACGGGTGTGTGTGGAGTGTCTGTTCCAGGTTTACCCGTTTGAAAAGCTGGGGGGTTGTCTTTTTTATTTAGTTTTATTTAACATTTTTATTGGAGTACAGTTGATTCAGTGTGGTTTCGGGCATATGGCAGGGGGCGGCGAGTTACACGCGTATCGATAGCCACTGTGGTGTGCTTTAGATTCTTTCCCCAAACAGGCCATTACAGAGTATTGAGAGGCGTTCCCTGCTGTGTGTAGCAGGTTCTTATTAGTTATCCAGTTTATAAATAGTAGTTTGTAGGGGTTTGTCTTATTTAAAAAATAATCGCTTTTTATTGACGCATAGCTGATCACCTTCTGTTTTTAAATTCAGTCGTGATTTATTCGGCTGTGTCAGGGGAGCTCTTATTTGTGGCATGTGGGATTCAGCTCCCTGACTCAGGGATCGAACCCCATCTCCGGAATTGGGAGCCCGAAGTCTTAGCCACTGGACCGCCAGAGAAGTCTCAAGTTCATTTTCTATGTCTGTGAGTCTCACAGAGGAACTGTACAAAAAAAATCTTAATGACTCAGATAATCATGATGGTGTGATCACTCCCCTAGAGCCAGACATCCAGGAGTGTGAAGTCAAGTGGGCCTTAGGAAGCATCACCACAAACAAAGCTAGTGGAGGTGATGGAACCCCAGCTGAGCTGTTTCAAACCCTGAAAGACAATGCTGTGAAAGTGCTGCACACGATATGCCAGCAATTTTGGAAAACTCAGCAGTGGCCGCAGGACTGGAAAAGGTCAGTTTTCGTTCCAGTTCCAAAGGGCAATGCCAAAGAATACTCAGACTACCGCACAATTGCACTCATCTCACGTGCTAGTAAAGTAATGCTCAAAATTCTCCAAGGCAGGCTTCAATAGTACCTGAGCCAAGAACTTCCAGATGTTCAAGCTGGATTTAGAAAAGGCAGAGGAACCAGAGATCAAATTGCCAGCATCTGTTGGATCACAGGAAAAGCAAGAGAGTTCCAGAAAATCACCTACTTCTGCTTCACTGACTGTGCCAAAGCCTTTGACTGTGTGGATCACAACAAACTGGACAATTCTTAAAGAGATGGGAATACTAGACCATCGTAACTGCCTCCTGAGAAACCTGTATGCAGGTCAGGAAGCCACAGTTAGAACTGGACGTGGAACAACGGACTGCTTCCAGATGGGGAAAGGGGTACGTCAAAGTTGTATATTGTTACCCTGCTTATTTAACTTCTATGCAGAGTACATCATGAGAAATGCCAGTCTGAATGAAGCCCAAGCTGGAATCAAGATTGCCGGGAGAAATATCAGTAACCTCAGATACACAGAGGACACCACCCTTACGGCAGAAAGTGAAGAGGAGCTAAAGAGCCCGTTAATGCTGGTGAAAGAGGAGAGCGAACAAGCTGGCTTAAAGCTCAGCATTCAGAAAACTAAGATCATCACATCTGGTCCCGTCACCTCATGGCAAATAGGTGGGGAAACACTGGAAACAGTGGCTGACTTTATTTGGGGGGCTCCAAAATCACGGCAGATGATGACTGCAGCCATGAAATTAAAAGACACTTGCTCCTTGGAAGAAAACTTATGATTAACCTAGAGAGCATATTAAAAAGCAGAGACATTCCTTTGCCAACAAAGGTCCATCTAGTCAAAGCTATGGTTTTTCCAGTAGTCATGTATGGATATGAGAGTTGGACCATAAAGAAAGCTGATCACGGAAGAACTGATGCTTTTGAACTGTGGTGTTGGAGAAGACTGTTTAGAGTCTCTTGGACAGCATGGAGATCAAACAGTCTATCTAAAGGAAATCAGTTGTGACTATTCATTGGTAAAACTGATGCTGAAGCTGAAGCTCCAATAGTTTGGCCACCTGATGCAAAGAACTGACTCACTGGAGAAGACCCTGAAGATGGGAAAGGTTGAAGGAAAGGAGAGGGGGACGACAGAGGATGAGGTTGGATGAGTCTGGAGATGGAGATGAGTCTGAGCAGGCTCCGGGAATTGGTGATGGACAAGGAAGCCTGGCGTGCGGCAGTCTTCAGGGTCGCAAAGGATCAGACACGACTGAGCAAGTGAACTGAGTCTATTTCCGTTTTGTCAATGAGTTCAGCTGTGCCATGTTTCAGATTCCACATGTAAGTGACATCGTATGATATCTGTCTTTCCCTGTCTGACAGATGATGATCTCTAGGTCCATCCACAT
The DNA here is from genome assembly GCA_006408675.1 of Madoqua kirkii. Taxonomy (NCBI): domain Eukaryota; kingdom Metazoa; phylum Chordata; class Mammalia; order Artiodactyla; family Bovidae; genus Madoqua; species Madoqua kirkii. The sequence goes on along the minus strand of SJYC01040328.1, from coordinate 3,840 downwards.
TGCTGCAAATAGCACTATTCCACCCTTCTTTAGGGCTAGGTAATACTCCATTGTGTGCGTGTGCGTGCGTGCGTGCGCGGGCGTGTATATCCCGTCTTCTGTATCCATCCTTCTGTGAACGAGCATCAGGTTGCTCCCATGTTTCGGCTCTTGGAAATAACAGTGCTGCTGAGAAGTGGGCGTTCGCATCTTTTTGAAGCAGAGTTTCCGCCTTTTCTGGATAAAGGCCCGGGGTAATGTTTTATTTCCTAAACGTTAACTTGATAAGATGATTGTCTAAAAGCACCCTGGGGTCAGAGTCCCAGTCCTTAGGGATCAGTGCCCGAGAGACAGGAATGGAGTGTTTGCTAAATGTAAGGGAGGGAGGGTGTCTGTGCCCACCCTCCTAGGGCCCACCCTCCCGGGGCCTCTGAGGGACCCTGAGCTGCCTGGACCTTTATTTAGGACAATTCCGTTCCCAGAAATACTACCAATGAAATCTATCCTGTGTTTTGTGTGGTACCAGCCAGATTTTTCTAGTGGGAAAAAAAAGACCTACTCCCCTCTCCAAAGTCACTGCCACAAGTTGGTGAGTGTGGTAGAGGGGGTCAGAAACCCAGGATGTGCTCATGGCAGCCCCATTGCAGGTGATCCTGCAACCCACGGGGAGGGCTAAGGTGACCGGGGGCAGGAGGAGCCGGCCAGGAGAAACGGGGCTGAGGGGAAGGCTCTGTGTTTGGGCTGTGTGCATTGTCTGGGTGCACACATCTGTCCGTACTTATCACACTCTAAATGGCTGCATTTTATTGTATGTGGATTACACCACAGTAAAGTTGATTTTTAGGAATGTGAATGATAAGCTTAACGATTTTCTTTCAACCTTGATTAAAATGAAAGGAAGCCATGCCCCAAAAGCCGTCTTGGGACGCTTGAGAAGGAGACCTTTATTGACAAAATAGCCTTGAGAACTCCAGGTCCTGGGTTACTCACTACTTTGCCCTGAGATAAGGGAGCGGGAGGCGGGCGGACCGGGAACAGGCAGCGGGGCACAAGGCTGGCCCTCGTCTGCGCCCAGGCCTGCCCTGGGCACTCGGGGAGCAGGGCGCCCCGGGCGCGGCCCGGCCTCCCGCCTCCCGATGGCCACACAGCAGCACTGTTCACCGGACCTGCAGCGCCAGCTCTCTGCTGGAGAAGCGGACAGGCGCGCCCTGCTTCGGGGTTCTCAAGGGGCAGTCGAGTGTGATCTGCCAGCCCCGAGGTGTGACTCCTGGTGCCCACGAGGCTGGCTTTCGCCCACACCAGGAGTGCCTCCGCTTCTCATCTGTTCAGGCCATCGTCGGACAGTTTTAATTCTTAGAAAGTTCTTCAGCAGAAACCTCCCGTCAGGCAAGAACAGGCAGAGCATAGGACGCAGGTGAGCCTGCCCGACGGCCCGGTCTGGACGCCGCTGCCACGGGCAGAGGCAGAGCACCCCACGGCTGCAGCTCTTCCTCCTCTAGCCTGCTCTAAGCTGGGCCATCACTGAGTAAAGACCACCCTTCCCAGCCTCTCTTGGAGCGAGGTTGGTCATGTGACTGTGTTCTAGCCAATGGGATGTGAGGAGATTTAGCAAAAGAGGCTTCTAGGAAGTGCTCCGGAAGAAGGCCCAGGCCTCTTCCACTCCCCGTCCCTGCCCTTCCCCACCCCCTCACTGTTGGCTGGAATGTAGTCTCGATGGCTGGATAAGGCCGCCGTTTTGAGCCTTGTGAATGAAAGGCCCTCCCCGCAGAACAGCAGTCTGTACCCTAATGCCACACGTACCAGCCCAGCACCAGCTACTGTAACTTCAGGATGAGAGATACGCTCTGTCTTGTTCACATATTGTCATTTTCCTTTGGAAAGTTTATAGGACAGTTTGGGCTTAGCTCCCTTGGCTGTTCTTGTTCACAGGGGACCAATGACCAATGAGGGGCCCCTAGACACGAAGAGGTGGATTTTGCCTACCAGGGGTAAACCTGGTCTCTAGGCCCCACCTCTGAGCCGGGCAAGAGTTAGGGCAGAGAGAGAAGTCTTTTCCTTGGTCAGGCCGGCACAGACACTTTCTGTGGAATGGAGGGCGGGGCAGGGAAATGGCCCACAGAGTGCAGTCCCGGGCCAGCCTCCCCTGACCACCGGCCCCCTGCTGGGGCTCTGGGCTCTGTGGGTGTCCCACCAGCGCCCCACAGCTGGACCCAGCGGTTCTGACGGATGCGGCTTGTGTCTTGAAGGGAGTCACGCGGTGGCCCTGTGCGCGGGGCTTGGGCTCATCCTGTCCTGCTCACGGTCCGCTCTTTGTGGCCCGGGGCCCTGGAATGCCCTTCCTTCCCCTTTTGACGAAATAGGAGCAGAGCACGCTGCAGCCGGTCACTCTACCAGGTCCGTGACGGGCTCCCTTCCCCGGGCCCGGCTTGGGCCACTTCCGGGGCCGGTAGAAGCCGTGGTGGGCTGTACCGAGATCGAGGCGTCAGCGCTCAGTCACTGGCCTGCCGCGCACCCTGCAAGGGGCTCAGGGTGAAAGACGGGGTGAGGCACTTTGTGCTTTGGGGAAACAGGCCCCTTAGAGTCAGCTGTATTTCAGGGAAACTTGTGGACAGGTTTTCGTGTCCTTCCAGACACAGACAGATGAGAGACTCGTCAGTGCCAGCTGCCTTCTGAGATGTGTGCTGGGCTGCAGCACCTCAGGTGTTCACCGCCACCCCCCTCCGCCCCAGGGGGCTCCCCCACCCCCCACGCCAGGTTACAAGGATGCTGGCTGCTGCCCCACTGTTAGGGAGCAGTGGGAAGCTGTCTCGGGGCTTGAGTGCTCCCTGAGATCCCGAATAAAACTCAGCTCAGGACGCTGAAAATCGTGCATTTTCAATGTCCATCAGTAGGGTCACACAGCTGCCCCTTCCTCGGACCGTCGACCTGCTCCAGCGCCCTACCTGCCAGGCAGCGGACCTCAGCGGCCGCCCCTCCGCAAGGTGCACCCTGGCCTGGCCGGTCCTGTCACCGCAGCGGCGACAACCGGGGCCTGCAGGGCGCTGGCCCCCAAGGGCACCCGAGCCAGGCCTGCGCCCACCCCGACCGCCTTCGTCTCCAGCGCCCTACCTGCCAGGCAGCGGACCTCAGCGGCCGCCCCTCCGCAAGGTGCACCCTGGCCTGGCCGGTCCTGTCACCGCAGCGGCGACAACCGGGGCCTGCAGGGCGCTGGCCCCCAAGGGCACCCGAGCCAGGCCTGCGCCCACCCCGACCGCCTTCGGCTCGAAACCTGACCGTCGAGTCCCGGCCCTCAGCTGCCCCGAGCCCCTCGGAGAAGACGAGGTCGCGGGTGCGCGGAGGACCCCGGGTCCGGGGTCCGCGGCAGGCGGGGTTGCGCGGCCCGGGAGCCGCGGCCCCTGGCGCAGTGTCCTCGGCGGCCGCGGGGCGGCAGCACAGGCCGTGCCGCCAGCCTCCCCGCCCGGGGTCCGAGCCGGGCCTTGGGTGCTGCTGGCAGGCTGCTCGTGGGCGCCCGGCCGGCAGCGGCCTCGCCCAGGCCCTGAGAGCCGGTTCAGAGGCCACTCGTTTCCAGCCGTCGTCGCGCCTCGGACGCCGCGCGTCCTCTCCTGCCGTCTGGCCCTGTCCCCTTCACCGCGACCCGGGCCCCGGGGCACCGCCTGGGGGGTGGGGGGCCGCATCCAACCACCCGGGCCGGGGGGCAGCGGGGCCGTCGGGCTCCGCGTCCGGCCCAGTCCCCCGCCTGCGAGGGGCGCACCAGTGGGCGCGGCGGCGGGGGCCTCCAGGACCAGCCGGCCTCCCCAGGCCGCGACCCCAGAGCAAGATGACAGCTGGTCTCTACCCCGCGCACCCCTCGGCCCGCGAGTG
>SJYC01040326.1:33-13113 GCA_006408675.1 Madoqua kirkii | reverse complement strand
TCCTCCTCCGCCCGCCCCGCCTTCCCCTCACACACAAGATTCCGCGTGAGTTTTGAAAGCCCCGGGCCCCCCTCCGCCTTCTCGGGTGAGAGGCCGCCATCCGCCAAGCCTGCCGATTTTCAGAGCTTCCGTGGGAGCCTGGTGCTCGGGTGTGGCGGTGACGGAGGTGGGGATCAAGCCTTTCTAGTTAGTTCTATTATAGTACAGTCGATTGCACACTTTTTTAAAAAAAGTAAATGGATTTGCCACAATTAAATGTCATAACATTTATGACAATATAAAATATTAACATATTTTAAGCCAAGTTTTAGGTGTATTTTTTGAATCTTGGTTATAGACCCAATTTTAAAGGGCGTTGTATCCAGCGTTGTGACGGCAACTGTACCCATATTTATATTTTTATAAAATGCCTGTAAGACTGTGAATCTCTTGTGCTACTTGCCGAGTGGGCTGAAGGGCCGCTTCACCCCTCTTCAGCCTCCCAGAGCTTCCAGGACCCGATTCGAATCCGAAAGCCCTGCCAGGCGGGAGGGGCCGATCGAGGACCCAGGCCGGAGGCCGTCCCTCTGCGTCACTCTGAGTCCCGAAAGGCGCCCTTCCTGGTCTCCGAGGTTCCAATTTTCTATGCAACCCCACACCCCTTGTTGTTTTGATCCTGAGAAATAAAAGGGAGGCTGAATTATTCAAATTTAAATGAGGCTTCCCCAGGGCAGAAGTGCTGCTGACCCTTCGTGCAAAAATGGGGAGCGCTTGAGGACACAGGTGGGTGGAGGCCCTTTGTGCGTGGCTGGTCAGATTTGGGCAGAAATCTGTGGCTTTTTATAAAACCTTATGTGAGAAGAATATAAGATGTGTATAAGAGACAGCACCGCACCTCTTTGTCACCTGGGCCACCAAGAGGCTTAAAGAGCTGTTCCCGCATCTGAAGCCTGAGGCGGGGTGGTGGGGAAGCGCTGGCCAGGCCCTCCCCACACCCCCCCCAGCAGTGAGTGCTCGGCCCTGGCCGTTCAGCGCTCTGAGCCTGCACCCTCCCTCCGTTTGCTGAGAGCTCTGACTCTCTCCCCTGTGGCGACAGCGTGGGGAGCGGAGCCACGTTCCAGCCACTTGGGCGGCCAGGTAGTGCCCAGGCCAGAGGCCCCAACAGGGTCCAGATTCTTGCAGCACCTTTTGCTTTGGGGCCAGGCACCCCTCCCCCCAGGGCAGACCTTCTCCCTGGGCCTGAGCGGCCTGGTGGACACCACCTCCCCTGGGGGCTCATTTGCGTCAAACATTCCGACCGACTGTCTGTCTCTGTGGTGTCTATCGGCCCAACACCAGCCGGGGGTCCACGAATGTCTGTTTAACCAACTGAAAATCCCCTTGGAAAATCCTCAGGGCAGAACAGGGCTGGAGATGCAGAGCAGGAACAGGAACAGAACAATGCGTCCTTGCGTCTTGGGAACAAAACGTGGCTGTACCCCTCCTGCGGGGAAGCCGACACCCTCAGGCTTCTGGAAGGGGTGTCTGAAAGATTACAAGAACGAGTTGCCTTGTGACTCCCGAGTGGCAGTCAGGTTAAAACTTTGAGGCCTGCCTCTCTCAATCCCCTGGGCAGGCAGGCTGCTCTTGCAGGGGGAGGGGCTGGGGGAGTAGGGGGTGGCTCTCCGTCCCTTGAAGCCCCTCCTATACCAGCCCCAGGGGTGGACAAGGGTCGCCTTCATGGTCTGTGCCCTGGGGGAGTGGCTGCTTGGGGCATGCTGGCCTTAACTCTCAGGAGGCACTAGGGACCAGAGGGGAAGAAGGGGCCTTACAGTCATCAGAAACTCCCCCACATTTAAAGGGTGCCCTTTCTGTGCAGCAGGTGGTCCAGCAGAAACCCACAGTAGCTGAGGGCAAGGAGACAAGAGGCGCCTTGGCAGGCTGGCTGTGGGGGTGGGTGGGGGGAGTTTCAAGCAGAACTCCCAAGGGGAGGCTTGGGCTGCTTTGCCAGGAACAGAGGAAGCAGCTCTGGGCGCCCTGAGTGCTCCCGCGGCTGGGAGAAGGTGGGCAGGCAGGGTCCTCGCAAGCCCTGTGCGTGGCCACTGCGGAGCCTCTGAGCTGAGCCCAGAGCCAGCTTCCCAGGCTCTGTCTTGCGGTGGAGACAAGCCAAGCACTGCGCCGTCGTCACTGCAAACAGCACGTTGCAGCCTGACTCTCTTTCGGTGCCAAGCCCAAGAAGAACCAACAGACTTTTTTTTAAAATATAAAAACATCAATGAAAAATTTATTTATAAATTTTTCATGCTGGGCTACAAGTCTATATCGTACACTCAGGAATGTGCTGCAGACTTCGTCCAGTTAGAAGTGATCACACCGGGACCCATACACAGCTTCCACGCAAGCCTAGAAAGTCTTAACATTAATTAACATAATTAAGATATTTGCATCTAGAAAAAAATATACAGAAAAACTCCTTTTGGAGTAATCTGTGCCTCAGTTTCAATGTCTGCTTTTCACTGACATTATCAATATATTCTTCTCACATAAGGTTTTATAAAAAGCCACAGATGACTGCCCAAATCTGACCAGCCACGCACAAAGGGCCTCCACCCACCTGTGTCCTCAAGCGCTCCCCATTTTTGCACGAAGGGTCAGCAGCACTTCTGCCCTGGGGAAGCCTCATTTAAATTTGAATAATTCAGCCTCCCTTTTATTTCTCAGGATCAAAACAACAAGGGGTGTGGGGTTGCATAGAAAATTGGAACCTCGGAGACCAGGAAGGGCGCCTTTCGGGACTCAGAGTGACGCAGAGGGACGGCCTCCGGCCTGGGTCCTCGATCGGCCCCTCCCGCCTGGCAGGGCTTTCGGATTCGAATCGGGTCCTGGAAGCTCTGGGAGGCTGAAGAGGGGTGAAGCGGCCCTTCAGCCCACTCGGCAAGTAGCACAAGAGATTCACAGTCTTACAGGCATTTTATAAAAATATAAATATGGGTACAGTTGCCGTGACCAGGAAGGGCGCCTTTCGGGACTCAGAGTGACGCAGAGGGACGGCCTCCGGCCTGGGTCCTCGATCGGCCCCTCCCGCCTGGCAGGGCTTTCGGATTCGAATCGGGTCCTGGAAGCTCTGGGAGGCTGAAGAGGGGTGAAGCGGCCCTTCAGCCCACTCGGCAAGTAGCACAAGAGATTCACAGTCTTACAGGCATTTTATAAAAATATAAATATGGGTACAGTTGCCGTCACAACGCTGGATACAACGCCCTTTAAAATTGGGTCTATAACCAAGATTCAAAAAATACACCTAAAACTTGGCTTAAAATATGTTAATATTTTATATTGTCATAAATGTTATGACATTTAATTGTGGCAAATCCATTTACTTTTTTTAAAAAAGTGTGCAATCGACTGTACTATAATAGAACTAACTAGAAAGGCTTGATCCCCACCTCCGTCACCGCCACACCCGAGCACCAGGCTCCCACGGAAGCTCTGAAAATCGGCAGGCTTGGCGGATGGCGGCCTCTCACCCGAGAAGGCGGAGGGGGGCCCGGGGCTTTCAAAACTCACGCGGAATCTTGTGTGTGAGTACACATCTGGATTCCGAACTTGCTGGTGGCGAGACTCAAATTTCAAAGGGGCTGGGGGCCCGCGCTCCTCCCCAACCCGCGCGGCGGCGGGCGGGGCTGTGGGAAGCGCCCGGGCCGGTCCCCGGTGGCCGCGGGGGAGGCGGCCCTGGCCCCCGGCCGCGGGAGGGCGGGCGCGGACCCCGTGGGCCCGGACGTGCGCGCCGGACTCGTGGTGGCCGCGGGCGCCGAGGGCCGGGCGCACACCGAGGTAGTTGGCGGGAAGGTACAGCAAGGAGGACGCCTGCGGGGCCCGCGTGCGGGCCGGGGTCTGGACCGGCATCACCGGCCTCCGCCGGCGTACTTGGCCTTGGTGATGAGATAGAGCACGATGTCCTGGTGGCCGCCGAACGCGGCGATGTGCAGCGCGCTCCAGCCGTCGCGGTTCGCCAGGCGGATGTCCGCGCCGAACTTGACCAGCAGTTTCACCAGCTCCAGGTTGCCGTCGATGACCGACTGGTGCAACGCAGTCTGGCCCTCCGGCCCGAACGAGTTCACGTTGAATTCGCAGTTGGTCATGTTCTGCAGCAGCGACTGCAGCTCCTGCGTGTTGCCCTTGCGCACGGCCTCCTGGAAGATGCGTTGCGTCTGCGGCGCCGAGCAGGTGGACAGCTCGGCTTGGCTCATGCTGCCGCCGGGCGCGGGCCGAGGCTCAGCGCGCGCGGCGGCTTCGGCGCGGGCCCCCGGCTGCCTCGGGGCGCGCCTCGGCGCATGGAGGCGCGGCGCCCCCGGGCCCCGCACGCCACCCCTGGGCGCTCCGGGCGCTGGGGGCCGGGGGCCGGCGCCTCGGGACCCCCGCCACATCCAGCCGCGCCCGACGGACGGGCGACGGGGGCGGGCGCTGCGCTCGCGGGGCCGGCCGGGCCGGGGCAGCGGCGCCGCGTTCCCGGTCCCTGTGCTCTCGGGCTGCGGCTCCACGCGCCTCCCCAGGCGCCGCTGCACTCGGCCGCCCGCCGCGCCCAGGCGCCTTTTACCTCCTTTATATTTGCATGACAATGGGCGCCCGTGACGCGCGCGCCCGCCGCCCGCCCATTGGGCAGCGCCCGCGCGGGGCGGGGCCGCGAGGGGCGTGTCCGGCCGGGCGGCCGCGCGGCAGGCGGCCCTGGCCGCGGGTGGCGCGGGGCTGGGAGCCAGGTGGCCGCGGGTGGGCGGGGGTCCGCGTCTCCGCGGCCGCCCCTCCCACGCTCCCTCTGGCCACCCGGGGAATTCCAAGGTCTGTGCGGGAACAGGCCAGGCCCAGCCCGGGCCCGAGCGCGACCCCGAGGGGCGCGAGGGCAGCCTCCTCTGGTTGGGTCTTTGCTGGCATCTCAGGCTGGGGGCTGGGCAGGGCGCGGGCAGAGACCCCCAGTCTCGCTCCCCGATCCTGGAGTGCTAGCCGCGGATCCTCCACATCCCCAGCACCCCAGGCGCTCGCAGGGATGAGATCTGCCCAGCTCGGCCCCTAGGACACATTTCAACGAGGGAGACAACTCCAGGACACCTCAGGACTGTGACCTCAGCCACGCGGGGCCTTTCCGCTGGAGAACCGCTCCCCTGGGGGCCTCGGCCACCCTGTTAGCTCCCTAACTTGACTGGCAAGAGGAGCCAGGCCCTGAGGTTTTCTCAGCCCCGCCCCAGAAGAAACGGGTGTGGCCCCAGGGCTGGGGTCGGTGGGGCAGTCAGGAGGGGCCTACCTCCTCTCCCGGGCCACCCCCTCGGCAGGAACTGGGCCCGGTGAGCAGTCCCAGGTAAGGCACCACTGCTCCCCTGAAAGGCAGCTCTGAAATGACTCACTTCCAAACAGTAAACCCGCTTTTTATTGACAGACACTGACACTGCCGCCAAATTTCCTCATTAGAATTTCACAGTTTATAGCTCTGCTGTGGTTGTTGGAAATTAAGGAGGAATGAACCTCAGAGCAGTCAGCCTGGGGCAGGGGTGCTTCCGCAGCCACTGGATTCCTTCAGGGGCCACTTGGGATTCCCAGGAGGTACCTGGGGAGACCACCCTGTTAGGCCCTGTTTGGTGATGAACGCAGTGGGTGTCTGTCCCCTGTCTCCGAGGCCTGGAGACCCCCGTGGGTGGGGCACCGGCCCCCGTTCCGTGACCTGGGAGGAGTCACAGCCAAACCTCCAGACTAGGCAGGACCTGAGACCCTGGCTGCCCCTGCCTGGGGTCCTTCTGGTGGCCAGAGCCACCCAGGCCCCGTGCTCTGCGGCTCCTGAGGCTGGTGGTCCAGCCCCTCTGCCCAGCCCTGCCCCCCACTACACAGGCGGTTATGCCCTGAGCTGAACACAGACCTGGCCCAGGCCCTGCGCTCAGCCTGGCCCTGGTGTGACTGGGGCGCTGCTGCTTTGGGGAGCGCCTCCTCTGCCCACTTATCCTGCAGAGACACGCGCCTGGGCCCACTAAGGGGGCCTGGGGTCAGTGGCTGCTGAGCAGACCACCGTGACGGCGGGGGGGGGGGGGGTCCCTGTCCACATCCAGCTGCCTTCCCCACCAGCCCCAGAGACTAGCTGCGGTTGGGAGGGAGGCCCTGGGCTCTGTGTGCTCAGGCCCCTGTTCGCCTCCGGAGTTGGGAGGGGTGACCCTGTGTAGAGCAGAGACCTGCGGGGGACCCCAGCCGCCCCGCACCCTCTCCCCGCAGCAGCACGGAAGGGCCACCACTCTGCAGGCAGGACCTCCTGCTGGCTGCGTCTGTGTTTTTTTGTGTATCTGCCGGGCTCGGCTGCGCCCAGGCCCATCCCCAGAAGGTGGTGAGTTCACAGAGCGAGGCCCCACCCAGGTGGGGGCTCAGGCCCCCCTGGCCTGGAGGAGAGCGTCTGGAGACCCCGCTGGGCCCGGGAGCAGAGCCTGGGAGAAAAGTTCCATTGACGCCCGCAGCGGGCGGCAGACAAAGGGGCCCTGTGAGCTCAGTGTGGGAACGTGAGGCCACCACCTTGGGGCATGAAATTGTCAGCTCGGTGCCCCCAGGCAGGGACGGTGTGGCCAGAGGCCACCGGAGCCCAGCCTGAGGTTGTTGCCAGACGGCCCCCACCCCCCGGCCTCAGCGTGGGTCAGGCAGGTGTAGCCCTATGATCATACGGCCCCCAGACCTCTGCTCATTTGTGGGGCCAGGGTGATGGCCACCCTGTCCGCGGGGAGCCCATGGCTCCTGCTTCCCTGTGGCAGAGGGGAACTGTGCCCGGGGTGGCTGTGGTCCACACACCACGTGCCCAGAGCTGCCCCGTCTGAGGACGGGACCTGAGAGGGGCGTGGGGGCGCTGGCTCCCAGAAGCACTTCCTGATGTTTGCTGAAGGACGGGTCCAAAAGGAGGACATTTGTTCCAAATGATGTGCTGGGCGGGGAGGCGGGGGTTGGGGACCCCGCCAGGCCCTGTCCTGTGGCTCGGAGAAGCCCCCAAGGTCCATGGCATTCCTTGGTGATGTTGTAACTTCCACAAATAGGCAAGGGGCTCACTGGCTGGGAAGGAGAAGCCCTCAACCTTGGATCTGGGGTGACAGGCCCAACGCTGACCGTAAGGCTGGACTGATGTCCTCTTGGGAGCTGGCCTGGGGGCGTGACCCCAGAAGGAGTCTAGGGTTGGAGAGGGCAGCCTCCTCCCCCGGGGGACCCCGTTCCTTTAGAGGCTCAGAACAGTGGGTGCCGGGAAGCCCCCCAGCTGGGGAGGGCTGGGTGGGGCAGCGGGGAGGACTGCGCCGAAGGGGCGCTGGCCACAGCCGGAGGCCGCAGACACCTTAACACGCTCGGCAGGGGAGGGAGGCTGAGCAGGCCGCGGGCCGCGGGGCGGGGCCTCCAGCTAATTCATTAAAATGTGTCGGGGAGCGTGGGAAAGAGGAGAGCGTTTCTTCCCAGCAGCCCAGACACCTGGTAGAAGGGCGCGAGGATAGAGATCAAATAACAAACACCAGCCCCGGGCCAGCGGCCTCGGAGGAAGGAGGCCGGGGCAGGAACTGCAGCAGACAGTCCCCGCAGCCTGGCACCCGGGCGCAGCCCACCCTGCCGGCCGGTGTCTGACCCCTAGCCCAAAGTGGGCCCGCCGGCCACGGGGCGTGGAGGGCGCTTCCCGCAGGCCGAGGGCTGGGGAGGGGGCTTGGACGGGCTAGCAGTGAGCCTGAGTCCCTGGACAGACGGACCGACCACCGGATGCAGCCAGCCTGGCAGCAGAGGGTGGGAGGCGGGAGGCAGGCCCGGCGGGCCGTGCGGCCTGAGGACCGGGTCCTGCTCGGCTGTCCTCTCCTCCTTGTGGAGCGCTGAGCGGGCCAGGGCAGACGTGCCTGAGGGCCTGGAAGGACAGGGCCTGGCCCTGAGCCTGTGGCCCTGGCCTCTGTCTGGGGCTGCGAGTCAGGGCAGAGCTGGGGAGGCGGGGGTTGGGGACCCCGCCAGGCCCTGTCCTGTGGCTCGGAGAAGCCCCCAAGGTCCATGGCATTCCTTGGTGATGTTGTAACTTCCACAAATAGGCAAGGGGCTCACTGGCTGGGAAGGAGAAGCCCTCAACCTTGGATCTGGGGTGACAGGCCCAACGCTGACCGTAAGGCTGGACTGATGTCCTCTTGGGAGCTGGCCTGGGGGCGTGACCCCAGAAGGAGTCTAGGGTTGGAGAGGGCAGCCTCCTCCCCCGGGGGACCCCGTTCCTTTAGAGGCTCAGAACAGTGGGTGCCGGGAAGCCCCCCAGCTGGGGAGGGCTGGGTGGGGCAGCGGGGAGGACTGCGCCGAAGGGGCGCTGGCCACAGCCGGAGGCCGCAGACACCTTAACACGCTCGGCAGGGGAGGGAGGCTGAGCAGGCCGCGGGCCGCGGGGCGGGGCCTCCAGCTAATTCATTAAAATGTGTCGGGGAGCGTGGGAAAGAGGAGAGCGTTTCTTCCCAGCAGCCCAGACACCTGGTAGAAGGGCGCGAGGATAGAGATCAAATAACAAACACCAGCCCCGGGCCAGCGGCCTCGGAGGAAGGAGGCCGGGGCAGGAACTGCAGCAGACAGTCCCCGCAGCCTGGCACCCGGGCGCAGCCCACCCTGCCGGCCGGTGTCTGACCCCTAGCCCAAAGTGGGCCCGCCGGCCACGGGGCGTGGAGGGCGCTTCCCGCAGGCCGAGGGCTGGGGAGGGGGCTTGGACGGGCTAGCAGTGAGCCTGAGTCCCTGGACAGACGGACCGACCACCGGATGCAGCCAGCCTGGCAGCAGAGGGTGGGAGGCGGGAGGCAGGCCCGGCGGGCCGTGCGGCCTGAGGACCGGGTCCTGCTCGGCTGTCCTCTCCTCCTTGTGGAGCGCTGAGCGGGCCAGGGCAGACGTGCCTGAGGGCCTGGAAGGACAGGGCCTGGCCCTGAGCCTGTGGCCCTGGCCTCTGTCTGGGGCTGCGAGTCAGGGCAGAGCCCCCAGGACGCAGCTGGCTGGGACACCCCTCCTCCCTGCCCCCTCCCCCCCACCGCTTCCTCTTAACCCTGCGGGGGAGGAGTGGTCGAGGCTGCTGTCCCAGGACAGGACATGGGGCCGGAGGTCCTGCTCCTGGAAACAGGACCCCAGCTGCAGAGGGTCCCTGCCCCTGTGGGGGCCCATTCACCCTGGCACCCATGTCCAGCCCAGGCCCCATGACCTCAGGGGAGACGAGAGCCAGGCGGGCAGAGCGCCCCACACACCGCCATCGTCCCATCTGCGGAGTGTGCCCTGGCCCAGCGAGGCCCAGCGTTGCTGGGGGGCTGGGTGGGTCCGTGCCTGGCACATGGGGGGGCTACACCCCAGGGGTCTCAGAGGCCACGGCCGTCCCTGGCGTGGTCAGGAACATGGGGCGGGGCCAAGGGTGCAGACGCCCAGCCCTGCGGCCAAATCTGCGCTGGTTTCCGCTCTGGGCAGGAAGGACAGGAAAGGGATGTGGGCCAGGGTGGGTGCGCATTCCTGGGGCTGAGCCAGGGGGAGGCAGGCTAGGCCAGGCGGTGGTCTGGTCCCAGGCCTGCTGCTTGTAGGAGCCCCCCAGGGTGCCCGCCTCGGGCCCCCAGAGGGTCAGCGGGGGATCTGAGCCTGTGTCTCCCTGGGCGAGAGGGCAGATACTTTTTGCCTTGTGATGACGAGGCTCCGACACATGCTCCAACGCACGCTCCAACACACGCGTGTTCAGGGCCTTCTACACAACAAAGACCTGAGCGGGGGCTGCCCAGCCCGACGGCTGAGGCCCCGCGGGGTCACGGCCTGGCTGGGTGGGGGCCTGTCTGTCCCTCAGGACCCCCTCCTGTGCTCGCTGGAGTCTGAAGTCCCAGGGGAGCCCCACGGCCGGCTTCACTGGGGGAAACCAGGGAAGACCCTGTCCCGGACCTGGGGGCCTGGCCCTCATCCTGGGGGGTGCATGGTGGAGGGGGCAACAGGAATGGTCATAGCGCAGTGGAGGGACCCCTACCTCCCACCCACTGAGCTCCAGCAGGTTTGGGGGGCCACCCGGGTCCAGCGCTCAGGCTGCGCAGGGCTGGTGAGTGCGGGGCGGGGGTGAGCGGAGACCAGAGCAATGAGCTTCTCTGCGTTTACTCCAGGCGCCCCGGCCGCTCTCAGCAGGGGCCGCTGGCTGGGCGGGGGGTGCCCTCCAGGACCTCCTGGAAGTTGCTGGTGACTCGGGCCAGGTGGGAACCTTCCCAGAAGACTTTGCCGCAGCCGGTGCAGCAGTAGAAATGCCGCAGCCCCGGCCGCCGGAGCACGCCTGCCGGGACGCCCGCCAGCTGCAGCTGGGTGCCGTTGGCCAGCGTGGCCGGCACGCGGGTCTGCAGGTCCGCGTCCTCCAGCCAGCGGCAAGGGGGGTCGTAGGAGCAGCCCCCTGGGGTCTCCTCCGGGGCTGGGCCTGGCCATGGAAGCAGCACCCTGAGCCCCGCCCTCAGGCAGGCGGCCCCCATCCCACTCTGTCTGCCCGCCCCCTGCCTCTCCTATTAGGAACCCGCTGGGGCACAGGGGACTGGGCTCTTCCTGGCCCTCCCTGGCACTGCCCTCCCCGTGGGGCATAGGCCCACTCCCTCTCCCCCATCCTGGAGCTCCAGATGCTGGGGCCCCTTGTGTCCCTGGTGGGTGGCCCCAGGGCTTACCTGACTCCTGCTCACCATCGCTGTTGGGGGCCTCACTGCCTGTCAATCAAGGACATCAGGGTCAGTCCCAGGGAAGGGTGGGTGGCCCCAGCACCCACAAGGCACCTCCGAGTGCTCAGCCCCCACCCTGCAGGGAGAGGGCAAAGGGCAGGGGGCCAAGATGCTCTGTGCCAGCCCAGTTCCCTCCCGTGGGAACTCACACCTTGGGACATTCTTGGGGCTCAAAGGTCCTTGGGAAACAAGTTCTGGGCACAAGATCGGCTGATTAGGGCACTTGGGGGCCTGAGAACCGCGGGCCGGGCGGGGCGGGGGCGGCCCATCCGTGGCGATGAGCAGATAAGCCCACTGCCAAGGAGCGCGTTTCGCAACCAACCAGCATGGGGCAGGGTGGGGTGGGCAGAGGCCCGGGGACCGCGGGGGCTCGGGGTGCAGGAGGGACCCTGCGGGAGGCCCCACCCCCGCGGAGGGCACTGGCCAGCAGGTGGGAGAAGTGGCCCAGGCCCGCTGACCCTGGTAATGTGCTCGGCAAACATCACCCTGCAGATGGCTCCAGATTAACCGCAGCCGGAGTCTGAAAGGAGGTGGCCCCCGCCCCAGTCCTGCTGCCTCCATGAGGCTCAGCAAGGCCGCGACCTCAGGCCTCAGCTGGCAGCCCGAGGGGCGCTGCCCAGGGCCAGGGTGAACCTCTAGTCGGGGTGTTGGGGGCCCCTACGGGGGCCACTGCTCATGCCCTGCCCCTCCCCCTGCCTCAAGTAAGTTGCAGCCACTCTGCAGAGAGCAGAGAGCTGCCCAGGGCTGGACACTGGCCATCAGCAGCGCTCACCCACTGTGCAGGCGGCCCTGACACTTTGAGGGGTGCGGGCAGGGCAGAGAAGACGGCACCCGGGGGCACCAACTGTGCAGAGGGGCCCTGGACTCAGGCTCTCTCCTTGGGCTGTCCCAAGAGGCCCTTCTTCCATTCCTGCCCGCCTTCCACGCAGGGAAGCTGAGGCTGGCCCCCTGATCTGGACACCCGGGGCTCGCCCGCCTTCCCGGGCGCCCAGATTCCCCAACGTTCAGACTGCTGCTGGGCAAGGCCTGTGGTACAAGGGCAGGCAGGCAGACATGCGTGTGCACATGGCCGAGTGTGCACAGGCAGACGTGAGCGTGCACGTGGCCGAGTGTGCACAGGCAGGCGTGAGTATGCAAGTGGCTGAGTGTGCACAGGCAGGCGTGAGCGTGCACAGGCAGGCATGTGAGCGTGCATGTGGCCAAGTGTGCACAGGCAGGCGTGAGTGTGCACAGGCAGGTGTGTAAGCGTGCACGTGGCCAAGCATGCACAGGCAGGCATGATTGTGCACAGGCAGGCATGTGAGCGTGCATGTGGCCGAGTGTGCACAGGCAGGCGTGAGCGTGCACAGGCAGGTATGTGAGTGTGCGTGTGCCGCTGAGCGTGTGCCTTTGCCTCAAAGGTGCATGTGTGCAGGTACACTCCACGAGTGCGGCAGGGAGACTGAGTAGGGCCCCCTGGGGAGAAGGTAGGGGACACGACCCCAGGGGCCCTGGGGGCCTGCGCATGCAGGTCTCGTGGGCCAGAGGCCCCAGTCCCCTTCCTGGGACCCCCCCCCCGCCCTGATGGCCCACGTGGGTCAGCCCCAGGAGCACCCAGCGGCAGGGCCGCCGCCCACAGAGCCCACAGAGCCCCACTCACTGGCGCCGCCAGGGCCTCCCGGGTGGACGCTGAGCCGCACCAGCTGCTTCATCATGTCCTGGGAGACCTTCAGGTACTGGTCACAGTTGCAGGCCTGGGGGCAGAGAGGCGCTGGGGCCGCGGGGCATTCTCGCAGCCCCTCCGCCCTTAGCTCTGCACTCCCTGTGGTTCCGGCCCAGCCCAGGGGGTTTCACAGACACAGGACATCTCCCTTCCTCTCGCCACAGGACGCAGGGCACACCACCTCCGGGGAGCCCTCCCCCACTGCATGGGCTCCAAGCCAGCCCTCAGTGGCCTCTTCCAACTCCTGAGCCCCTGCAGGGCTCTGCCACCACCCAGCGGTCCTCCCCAGCCCCAGAGCCAGGCCTGGGCCCCTGGCGGCTCAATACTGGTGAGGGACGGAGGCCCAGCGCTAGAAAGTTAAGGGGGCGGCCCTACAGTTGCTCTGGCTCTCAGCCCATTTCGGAGCAAGCCACGGCCTTTCTGGTGTCCCTGCTTCTGTGACACCCGGCCCTGCCCGCCCCCAGGGGCTGGCACCATCTGGAGCCTCCTGGGCACCGAGGACATGCAGGGAAGGAGCCCAGCCTTGCAGAGTCCTGGTCTAGGACGCGCAGTGAGCTCCCGTGAAGACCTTGGCTCACCCCCCACGCCCCGATCTTACCACCCCAGGGGTGGGATGGGCTTCCTGGTGCAGCTACCCCATCACTTCATTTCAGCCACTGCCTGCAGGGATCTAGACACAGGATTCCCAGGGGCAGGCAAGGTGGGCCAAGCAGG
>SJYC01040325.1:0-18920 GCA_006408675.1 Madoqua kirkii | reverse complement strand
CCACGGTGTGTGCTGTGCCGCCGGGCGGGGACGGCTGGTGCGCTGGGGTCAGGAGTGGGGGAGGGCTGCCACTGTGGGCCCGGCCGGCCGCAGAGGCCAGCGGGAAGGCCAGGCGTGGGTGCCAGTGGCCTTCCCCTCACCCACGCTCTGCCCACAGCCCAGTGCAAACTGCCTGTGAACATGCTTAGGCCTCCATCAGTCCTGGGCCAAGTCGGGGGCTGGGGCGGGCCACGGGGGGCACAGGGCGTGAGACAGAACCAGTGCTCCTGAGGGGCAGGACCGCAGGCTGGAAGCCTAGAGATGTGTATAAGAGACAGGCCAGGGGGTGAGCCGGTCCACGGGAGGGCTCCTGTTTGGTGCCCCTGGCACCCTCCTCACCTGGTGAGCCCCGTCAGTGCCCTGGAGGTGGAGTGCCTGGGGCAGGCAGCAGTGGGGACCCTGGAGCCATGGTGGGGGGCTCCTGCCCCACTCACACACGCCCTCTTTGCCCCCAAGCCTTTCATCATGGAGCTGGGCCTCCAGCATCAGAGCCAGGGGTAGGCAGGTGCCAGATGGGAAGGGCCGATTTCCCAGAGTCCCCGGAGGGCCTCCGCTCCCCTGGCCAGACTCCGGCACAGGAGGACGCCTGGGTGCTTCTCCCTTCTGGTTGCCGGTACCGGGCTGACTGGGCAGGAGTGTGGGCAGGGCCCCAGCTGCATGTCAGGCCCGTGGGCACTCCAGGCCCAGCCAGGAAGGAGCGAGAAAGAGGTGGGCCAGCTGGTCTCTGGGCTGGGCTGTTGCCCGGGGCCCCCTGAGGGTTAGCACCAGCAAGTATGGGAGCCTGGTGGGGCGGGGTCCTCTGATGGGGTCTGCGGTCTTCCCAGGACCTGGCGGTGCGCACCCGGGGCGGGGCGCCAGCTCACGCTGAGTCACGCACAGACAAACGCCCGGTGCCCCGCGAGGCCTGCCCCACCCTCGGGAAGCGCCGGTGCCGGTTTTCCCACGGCCGCTGCCCACGGCCGGGCCCGGCGGTCACCCCTGCCCCCACTGCTACGCCCAGCTGGAAGAGCCGGTTCTGAGCCGCCTGCCCGCCCCGTTTCGCGGTCCCCATCTGCAGGAGGGCCCGTACTCAGGGCCTCCCTGTCCATCTCCTGTCCACCGCAGGGTCCAGCCGCCCTTGCCCGGCACCCAGAGTGGAGCCGGGGGCTGAGTGCCAACCCAGTCAGGGGCTCATGGCCCGTCCCCCTGCCCCATGGGGGAGGACGGAGCCTCCAAACCTCTGTTCTGAAGGAGCTTCCCAGGGGCTGAGGAACCTGCTCATGGTCACCCATCTGCTGGGCGGGCACCCTACCTGGCAGGGGCCTCAGCCTGCTGTGCGGGCATAGACAAGTGGTGTCTGAGCCGGGCCCACTCCCTGCAGGGGCTGTGCAGACCCCAGGCTCAGACGTCAGCGGATCTGGGCAGACACCAGCAGGGGGGCTGTGGGTGCCCTGGACAGGGTGGTCCCTGGGTCCCTCGAGGTGTCTGAGATCCCATCCAGGCTGGGGGCCTGAGGGCGGGGCGGGCCTCTACCCCCAGAGCCTGGTCGGGCAGGTGAGTGGGGGCAGGCTCCTGACTGCCCTGTCCCGGGGTCCGCCTGGGCTTGGCTCCCACGCCACTCAGGCTGTCTGGAGCTCATGCCCACTGAGCAACCCGACTCCGGGTAGGACCAAGGCCCTCCTAGGCAGGGTCTGGAGCCCACCGTCACGGAGGCTGCCTTCTGGGGGTGAGGCCACCAGCAGGGACTGGCCCAGGGGGCTGGTGGTGGCCCAGGGCCCAAAGCCAGGCAGGCGCACCGGGCAGCCTGCCCTCCACAGCCCTAGGAGGGCGGCGAGGGGCTGCTCCGGCCACTTCCTTGGGAGGCAGAGCGGGGGAGGGGGGCTGAAGAGGTGCTGGGAGCCCGTCCACGAGCAGCCCTGAGCCCAGGAGTCCCGGCCGCGGCGGCCGGGACAGCGACTGCATCCGGCAGCGCCTGCCGAGAGGGAGGCCCCGGGTCTGCCCCAAGTCGCGTGTCTCCAGGCACGCCTGCTCCCACCAGCCCTGGGCGCACACACGCCAGGGCCCACGGTGTGTGCTGTGCCGCCGGGCGGGGACGGCTGGTGCGCTGGGGTCAGGAGTGGGGGAGGGCTGCCACTGTGGGCCCGGCCGGCCGCAGAGGCCAGCGGGAAGGCCAGGCGTGGGTGCCAGTGGCCTTCCCCTCACCCACGCTCTGCCCACAGCCCAGTGCAAACTGCCTGTGAACATGCTTAGGCCTCCATCAGTCCTGGGCCAAGTCGGGGGCTGGGGCGGGCCACGGGGGGCACAGGGCGTGAGACAGAACCAGTGCTCCTGAGGGCAGGACCGCAAGCTGGAAGCCTAGTGGAGGGATCCGCTTCCAAGAACCTGGGCAAGGCTCCCTGCCCTGCCAGCGGCAGGCTGGGACTGCAGTACCGGTGGGCCGGCGCCCTGGCGCCCCAGCGTCCTGGCGCCCCCACAGGCCCCACTGCCCACCCCCAGCGGGAGCCAGGCCCTCCAGGATGGGAGACGCGGTCAGTCTGGTACCCAGGCCCTGGAAGCCCCACCGGCAGGGAAGACGGGGGCTTGGGCTGAGAAGCTATGGCACGCTCTAGGATAATGCCCGTTCCGCACTCATTCAGAGCAAATTTACAGCAAAGCGTAAAAAGCAGAAAAAATAAACATCATCTTCGCACAACCACGCGGCAAGAAGAACACGCGTGGGCAGGTTCGCAGACGCCTTTCCGCACACATGGCAAGTGCCTCCCACTCGTGTCAGAGGCCTGGGGACGCAGTGGGTCTCAGCTGCAGGACACGAGAGTGTTCCCAGGCCCCGGGCCCCATTTGGTCCCTGTCAACCGTTCCCCACCCCCCATCCTTGCCTGAGGTCCTGAGACCGCTGGGTCCAGAGGGCCCCCTGGGCTGGTTTGTGCACCATGACCCCCCAGAGCCGCCCCAACAAATGGTGCTGGGCGCAGGGACAAAGGGCTGGTATGAAAGACCCCTGGGGGGACAGGCCTGACACCCCGTGCCTGGACCGGCGGTGATGGAGGAAGCGATTAGGCATTGCCTGGGTCTGCCCTCCACCTCACTCTCCCACGCTGTCCGGCGGCTCTGGAGGGGTCCCGGGTCATCTGTCGGCTCCGAGTGCCCAGGCAGAGCTGCGCGCTTCCTTCCAGACCAGCTGTGGCCCTGAGCTGGGGGCTGGGAACCCTGCTGGCCCTCCGCCGCCCCGGCTGAGCCCTCAGGCGCTGGGGGGGCGACCCCCTCCCCACCACAACACGTGGGGGCAGCAGGGCCCAGAGGTGTGGGGTTGGGGTGGGGCCTGCTTGGGGAGGTCTGAAACCCCAGCCAGGGCTCCCTGACCCGTGAAGCAGGCTCCAGCCCCCCGCCGGCGCCTCTGTCCCCGTTGCTGGAGACCCAGGCTGGCAGCCCCGCGGGGCAGCTCCATGCCTGCCCTGTCCCCCGGCCCAGGGAGGTCAGTTCCCACAGGCCTGGACCCTCCCCAACCCGGCCCTGGCCCGACCCCTTTGTGGGGCCACAGGCAGGGTGGTGGGGGACCGGCCTCCGGTGCTGTCGGCACCCCAGGGGGCAGAACCGGGTTGGGGCCCTGGAGACCTCGACGGGGCCAGCTCTGGGCTGGCGCATGGACCCCTGTCTGCACGAGGGCGCTGACCCCTGGGGGGACAGGCCTGACACCCCGTGCCTGGACCGGCGGTGATGGAGGAAGCGATTAGGCATTGCCTGGGTCTGCCCTCCACCTCACTCTCCCACGCTGTCCGGCGGCTCTGGAGGGGTCCCGGGTCATCTGTCGGCTCCGAGTGCCCAGGCAGAGCTGCGCGCTTCCTTCCAGACCAGCTGTGGCCCTGAGCTGGGGGCTGGGAACCCTGCTGGCCCTCTGCCGCCCCGGCTGAGCCCTCAGGCGCTGGGGGGGCGACCCCCTCCCCACCACAACACGTGGGGGCAGCAGGGCCCAGAGGTGTGGGGTTGGGGTGGGGCCTGCTTGGGGAGGTCTGAAACCCCAGCCAGGGCTCTCCTGACCCGTGAAGCAGGCTCCAGCCCCCCGCCGGCGCCTCTGTCCCCGTTGCTGGAGACCCAGGCTGGCAGCCCCGCGGGGCAGCTCCATGCCTGCCCTGTCCCCCGGCCCAGGGAGGTCAGTTCCCACAGGCCTGGACCCTCCCCAACCCGGCCCTGGCCCGACCCCTTTGTGGGGCCACAGGCAGGGTGGTGGGGGACCGGCCTCCGGTGCTGTCGGCACCCCAGGGGGCAGAACCGGGTTGGGGCCCTGGAGACCTCGACGGGGCCAGCTCTGGGCTGGCGCATGGACCCCTGTCTGCACGAGGGCGCCTTGGAAGCACCCAGGTCCTCCGGGTGCAACAACACTTGCCTCAGTGCGGCTGTGTGTGTCTGTGTATGCACGTGTGTGTCCTTGTGTGTCCCTGTGTGCACATGTGTCCCTGTGTGCATGTGTCCCCACATCTATGTGTGTTCGTGTGCGCATGTGTGTCCTTGTGTGTGCACGTGTCTGTCCCTGTGTGTGTGC
The DNA here is from genome assembly GCA_006408675.1 of Madoqua kirkii. Classification (NCBI taxonomy): domain Eukaryota; kingdom Metazoa; phylum Chordata; class Mammalia; order Artiodactyla; family Bovidae; genus Madoqua; species Madoqua kirkii. Next base: position 14,365 of record SJYC01040325.1, on the reverse strand, counting down.
ATGTGTCCTTGTGTGTGCCTGCGTGTCTGTGCATGTCCATGTGCGCCCCTGTGTGTGTGTGTGCATGTGTGTCTGTGCATGTGTCCGTGTGTCAGGTGAGGACACGAGGCTGCAGAAGTGCAGGTGCCCTCCTGTGCACACATGCTCACACTCGGGGTGCAGAGGTGTGTCCTGGGCCTCCTCCACTGCAGGCTGCGGGAGCTGTGACGGGAGCGCTGCCTCTGCAGGCGGATGGGGAGGGGACTGGGGACAATGAGAGGAAGCACCTCTGCTGCCGCCGAAGATACGTGCGGGGGCGAGAGGCGGCAGGGGCCTGCCCGAGGGCCAGCCTGGCCACCGGTGCCCTGCCTGCCCCGCCCGGGGCAGGGGTGGGTCTGAGCCACAGCTCTGGGCTGTGGTTGGGGTCCCTCCTCGCGCCCCTGGTGCCTTGATCCTCTCAAGCCGTCCCCTCCTCTCCCAGCCACAGACCCAGCCCAGGTCCACTGTATGGGGACAGCGGGCTGACAGCTCAGGCCGCCAGGATAAGACCTCACATCTATTCACCTGGATGCAGGCAGAGGGCTATGAGCAAGGCCCAGACGGGTGGTGAAGTCCCTCCAGCCCCTCACAGTGGACGGTCGCAGCCCCTGTCCTGCAGGGGCCAGCATGTGGGTCTCAGACCGCTGGTGGGAGTGTGCTGGCTGCTCCCGACAACAGGCTCTGTCCTTGCCTTTGCCAAGTCCAGCGACTGGCTGCCTGGGCCCTTAGGAGGGGCAGCGGCAGTGAGGGCTGCCCAGGACCTGCTCCCAAGCCGGGGACCCCAACGCGGGAAAGGGGCATCGAAGAGCCCACTGTTCCCCGGGGACAGGCAGGAGTGGCCAGGACCCCCAGCATCTCTGAGGCCAGGGCGGGTTGGCAGCCCCAGGCACCAGGCTCCCCTCAATACAATCTGGGTAGGGGGACCCTAACCCCACTCCTGGGGCCCCCTCAGTCTCCCCTGGGCAGCAGGTCCTTGGGACCCCACCCGAGCAGCTCCCGAGGCGGCACACAGCCCCTCCCGCAGCTCCTGGTTACTCCACCGGGCACTATGCGCCCCTAGGCACCCCGGGACCCCACTGGGAGCAGAGGAGACCCCTCCCTCAGCAACCCCCCTAGGCCACCCCTCCTAGCGGTCTCCCCGGGCGGCGTGCCCCTTCGCCGTCCCCAGGAGCCCGGGTGGCACCCCTTTCCCGGGGCTCCCCGGCACCCCCGGCACGGCAGGCACGGGCAGTTCCCAGACGGGGGAGGGGCGCGGCCGTGAGAACCGCCAGCGGCGGGCGCGTGGGAAAGCGGGCGGAGGGGCGGCGCGGGGGGCGGGGCGCGCCTGGGAACGGCCCCCGCCCCCGCCGGCCTTTGAAAGGGCCACTCAGGGCGCCCGGCCCGGATTCAAAAGCAAACGGCCGCCCGCCCGCCCGCCTGCCCGCCTTCCCGCGCCGGCGGGGCGAGGTGGGGCGGGGGACCCCAGCCGCCCAGGGCCGTGTGGGAGGGGGCGGGCGCCAGCCGCCGGGAGTGGGGTGCGGGCTGGGAAAGTCAGGGAGGGGCCGCCCCCATGTGCCCCCGCCACAGGCAAGTAGGGCCTGGCCCTCAGACAGCAGGGGGCCTGTCACCCACAGACCAAGGAGGGCGTGCCCCCGAGTCCTCCAAAGGATGGTGGTACTCCAGGAACTAGGCTGGGGGTCTGGAAGACTTCCTGGAGGAGGTGGCATCTAAACTGGGGCTTGGCAGGCCTGGTGGACAGAGCGCCTGCTCAGGTGCACCCACAGCTGGGGTGACATGTGGGATCCAGTGAGGTCAGCAAAGGCTGGCAGAAGCCGGGTAGCTGGGGGTCTCTGGTCCTTCCCTTCCTGCCCCTCCCAGGGCTACTGAGTCAGGCCAAGCCGGAGAGGACCCCTTTCCACCACTAACTGCTCTGCCCAGCCCAGCTCCTCCACTTCTCGGAGGGACCCCAACAGTGCACCTTTTCCCGCCCACTGCCCTTCTCCTGAGGCGCCCGTTCCAGGTTGGCTGTGGGCTCACCAAGGCCCCCACCCACCCAGGTCAAGACCCCACCAGCCACCCTGGCTCCCTTGGAGAACTTCGGGACCACCCTTGCCCCAGATGTGCCTCTGATGACTGGCCCTGCTCAGGGTGGTGGGTGGGCGGAAGGGCTGCCTGGGAGGGGGCAGGAAGGGGGTCCCCTTCCCCCAGCTACTCTGTGTGGCCAGGTAGGGTGGGGTGGCGCATGCCTTTCTTGGCGCCTGCCCACCCGCAGGTGCCGCCTGCACGGCCATCTAGCCAAAGGCACTACCCTGTTAGCACATGGATGGACTCACCGCCTGGCAGGCCCCACTCTGTCACCCCGAGGATCCTCCCGCATCCAACCAGGGCTGCCCACTCCAAGGCCCTGAGCCTGTCCTGCCTGCTCCGTCCAGGGCTGAGGGGACAGCGGCCAGGCCCCTGGGTCCGTCCGGCCCTCTCTGGCACTGGCCCCAGGAGCAGGGGGAGGGTGGGTTCCCTGCAGGAGCAGCTGTGGGAGCAAGTGTACACACAGGGCTGCTGGCGACGAGCCTCCCCCTGCAGACCCCGAGGCCTGCGCTCACAGGCTCTGGCTCCTGAGCTGTGAAGTCTGGCCTCTGGGGGAGGGTGTCTCCGCCCTCCCGCCAGCCCGGCTGCGGGGACCCTCACACTGAGATGGGCCCTCTTCCGCCCGCCCTGCTGCTCCGGCTGGGCCCGCGTGCCCCTCACCCTGAGGAAGGCAGGTCCTCCGCGCCCTGCCTCCCTGCTTGTTCCTCTCGAGCTCACCGAGCGGTGGGTTTAGAGCTGGCCTTTGACCTGTCTGGGCTTCCCTGGTGGCTCAGGTGGTACAGAATCTGCCTGAAATGCAGGAGACCTGGGTTCAGTCCCTGGGTGGGCGAGATCCCCTGGGGAAAGGCAAGGCAACCCACTCCAGTATTCCTGCCTGGAGATTTCCACGGATAGAGGACGCTAGTGGGCTGCAGCCTGTGGATCACACAGAGTCAGTCACGACTAAGGGACTAGCACTCTGCCACGTCCAGCCAGTGGCTCCTGCTGGCTCCGGCAGTGGCGTGGGCTGGGGGACGGTGCAGAGGGGCAGGAGCCCCCAGACTCTCGGGTGCCCTCCTGCTGCCCAAGGGGCCTTACTGACCCCGGGCCTAAGGATGGAGCCAAGGGGAGCAGGCGGCTCCCAGAGGCCTGTCCTATCCCACCCACACCGGCTCCCCTCAGGCCCATGTGACGCTGGCCTGGGCCAGTGGTCATGGCTGTGGTCCATGTCCACCTCATGGGTCTGTGTGCCAGGAGCCGGGCACCTCAGGCACTGGGCCCTCTGTCAGGCGAGGCTGTGCCCTCGGAGCGCTCACTTTAAGCGGGTCAGCCCTTTTAAAAAGTGGCCCTCTGGGGCCTTCCTTGGCGCCTGCCCACCCGCAGGTGCCGCCTGCACGGCCATCTAGCCAAAGGCACTACCCTGTTAGCACATGGATGGACTCACCGCCTGGCAGGCCCCACTCTGTCACCCCGAGGATCCTCCCGCATCCAACCAGGGCTGCCCACTCCAAGGCCCTGAGCCTGTCCTGCCTGCTCCGTCCAGGGCTGAGGGGACAGCGGCCAGGCCCCTGGGTCCGTCCGGCCCTCTCTGGCACTGGCCCCAGGAGCAGGGGGAGGGTGGGTTCCCTGCAGGAGCAGCTGTGGGAGCAAGTGTACACACAGGGCTGCTGGCGACGAGCCTCCCCCTGCAGACCCCGAGGCCTGCGCTCACAGGCTCTGGCTCCTGAGCTGTGAAGTCTGGCCTCTGGGGGAGGGTGTCTCCGCCCTCCCGCCAGCCCGGCTGCGGGGACCCTCACACTGAGATGGGCCCTCTTCCGCCCGCCCTGCTGCTCCGGCTGGGCCCGCGTGCCCCTCACCCTGAGGAAGGCAGGTCCTCCGCGCCCTGCCTCCCTGCTTGTTCCTCTCGAGCTCACCGAGCGGTGGGTTTAGAGCTGGCCTTTGACCTGTCTGGGCTTCCCTGGTGGCTCAGGTGGTACAGAATCTGCCTGAAATGCAGGAGACCTGGGTTCAGTCCCTGGGTGGGCGAGATCCCCTGGGGAAAGGCAAGGCAACCCACTCCAGTATTCCTGCCTGGAGATTTCCACGGATAGAGGACGCTAGTGGGCTGCAGCCTGTGGATCACACAGAGTCAGTCACGACTAAGGGACTAGCACTCTGCCACGTCCAGCCAGTGGCTCCTGCTGGCTCCGGCAGTGGCGTGGGCTGGGGGACGGTGCAGAGGGGCAGGAGCCTCCAGACTCTCGGGTGCCCTCCTGCTGCCCAAGGGGCCTTACTGACCCCGGGCCTGAGGATGGAGCCAAGGGGAGCAGGCGGCTCCCAGAGGCCTGTCCTATCCCACCCACACCGGCTCCCCTCAGGCCCATGTGACGCTGGCCTGGGCCAGTGGTCATGGCTGTGGTCCATGTCCACCTCATGGGTCTGTGTGCCAGGAGCCGGGCACCTCAGGCACTGGGCCCTCTGTCAGGCGAGGCTGTGCCCTCGGAGCGCTCACTTTAAGCGGGTCAGCCCTTTTAAAAAGTGGCCCTCTGGGGCCTTCCCTGGTGGTCCAGGGGTTCAGAATCTGCCCTGCAGAGCAAGGAAATGAGGGCGTCACTTTCTCAGTTGTGTCCAACTCTTCGCGACCCGATGGACTGCAGACGGCCGGGGTCCGCTGTCCATGGAGTTCTCAAGGCAAGACGCTGGAGTGGGCAGCCACTCCCTTTTCTAGGCGATGAACTTCCTGTCCCAGGGACTGAACCCAGGTCTCCTGCATTGCAGGTGGATTGTTTACCACCTGGGCCTCCAGGGAAGCCCCAGATGTTCACTTTCGAAAAGGGCCGACCCACTTAAAGCCGAAACTCTGAGGGCACAGATTCGTACCGGCCTAGTCCCCGGTCCGGGAAGATGCGGCATGCCTCGGGGCCGCTGAAGCCTGCATGCCGAGATATCGTGCTCCCCACCAAGACAGAAGTCCCAGGACCACGGCTCAGGAGCAGGTTCTGCGCACGGCAACGGAGACCCAGCGCAACGACAGCAGAACTTCCGTTTAAAGTGAACATGTCGACGTCCAGGAGGTGTATCTGGAGGGACCCCAGACAGGGGGTAGGAGCCCCTCTCAGGAGCACACGGTCAGGACCTAGGTCCAGAGAGGAGTGGCCCCAGGACAAACGGAGCCGGGAGGTGGGTGCTCGGCGGGCACCTCCAGTGAGCTGGGCCAGGGCCCTCCCGGGCACTGAGCCGGGCCCCCCGCCCCGGCCACTCTAGGGGCCTCCTCACATGTCTTGGACAACATGGGCCCTGGGAGCCCTGCGGGAGGACGTGAGGTCCACGTGGAGCAGGTACACTGACAGACTGCCCGCTGGCCGGCACCCGAGGCAGCTGCCTCAGTTCAGGGGCGTGGGTGTCGCCGTCGTGCCAGCCACGGGGCCTTCCTAAAGAAGTGGGCCACCAGGAATGGGGTCCCAGGCCATGGGGGTCCAGGTCCCCGGGGGTCCAGGTCCCCAGGGCCCCAAAGAGCCAAGTGCTGGGACCCAGGCTGGGCTCCAGTGGACCCAGGGCATTCCCGGAAGGGGAGGGGTGCGTCGAGAAGGTGGCCCTATAGGCTGTGGGGAGGCCTGGGGCGATCTGCGGGGGCCACCCGAGTGCCGCCTGGGGAGCTGTGCTGAGCTTGCCAATGGCCCACAACCTGGCTGGCATCCCGAGTCTGGGGGCACGCTGGTCCCGTCAGCCCCTGCGCCCTGGAGGCCTGTGACAGGCCCCTCCTGCGGCCTCGGGAGCCAGTGGCCCCAGGTCCCTGCCTGCACAGGGTGGGGCCCCTCCTCCTGCAGCCTTTGTGCCTGCATGACCCCGGGGGCACGGAGTGTGGGAACGGGGCTGGGGGCCACAGAGCACAAAGGCCGGGGAGGGGCGGGGTCAGGGCTGCCGCCTCTTCCTGTCTGTCCCCACGTCTGGTGCTGCCCCTCAGGACACAGGGAGGGTCTCCAGCCTGGGGATGGGCTGGGCACTGGCGACCTGCTGCCCCTGTGTCCAGACTCCAGGCCCCCATCGCTGCGGGCCTCCCAGGTGTAGTGTGGGCACTGGGGGCCACTGGCCCAGGGCTCCCTCGCGTGCTCAGGCCCTGAGAACCCGCGCTCAGCCGGCTCCCCACCAGACATCAGCCCGGGCAGCACCCTCCTCCCTCCCACGGCCTCTACCCAGCTCTGGGCTCCTGGCCGTGAACCCACCCCTGAGGCTCCGCGCCAAGGCCCCGACCCTGGCTGCAGGCTCCTCCCCCAGCACCACCCCCAAGGGGACCCTCTGCTGAGAGCACCCCCCTGAGGTGGGGTGACTGTCCTCCTAGAAGCCACTTCCGGGGGCAAGGTCACTGACCCCCAGGACACCCATCATACGGGCATAGCCCACTCCCCACCACAGAAGAGAGGGCTGCAGGGATGGTAACACAGACGTTATGCCCAACCGTGCCTGGGTTCCTGCTCTGGGACTTTTTTAAGCTTAAATTTCTTTGATAAGATCCTTTCCCAGGGTGGACAGCACTGGGAACGTCCTCCTGGCGGACGTTCCCGATGGACGGTCCCAGGCCCCAGTCACCAGCTCCGGGGGTCATGACCCTGTCCTGCTGGAGGGATCCAGCGCCCCTCGCCCTCTGGGACCTGGGGTGGGCGGGCTGACCCCCGCCACTGCCAGAGGCCACCTCCGCATGGCCAGGCCCACCGTCCCCTTCAGCCTCACTTGCTCCTGCCGCATACCCCGATGTGCAGCCCCAAGAGCGGCTGGCGGGCTCTGGGAACGGTTCGTGTGTCTAGTGGGTTTTCCCTCTGGGAACAGCACCAAAATAGCAGAAGGAAGGAAAAGAAAATGGAAACTCAGCCTGGCGGCGGGAGCTCTCCAGGGAGGCGACCAAGCTCTGGCCTGGGCAGGGGCGGTAGTGGCTCTGAGCCAGCGTCCAGGGCGCGCAGGCCCCGGGGGCACCGGATGGGACCCTGCTGGCTGAGAACCACACAGAGGGGCTCCCTCGGTCAGTCCTGTGCGTGCGGCTCTCGCTGGCCAGTGGCCAGTGCCTTCTGATGCCCACCCGGGCTCAGGGGCCACGCGGGCCGGGGCTGTGGCCTCAGGCAGGGCAGGGTCTGCAGTCGCAGGGAGCCAGTGGTCACTGTGCCTCGGGGCGTCCACGCAGCCTGGGCTTCCCAGTCCACTCGGGGGAGGCCCTGAGGCCAGCCGGCTCAGGCACTGGGAGTGAGCTCAGACAGGGAGTGGGGAGGCTGCTGAGCTGGGCAGGGAAGGTAAGCCATTCCCAGCCACCACGCTGGGCTGAGCTCCTGGGTGAGGCTGGGGGCGTCGTGGCTAGGGGGCTCTGGGCGGGGGAAGTGGGGTGTGTGGCCTGAGGCGCCCTGCCTTGGGGCAGGCATTGCCTGTCAGCAGGGAGCATTCTCCACTCACGGGTACCAGGCGCTGCCAAGGACCGTGGTGGGAGCTGCTGGCGTGATCCCCGACGCCCATGTGCTGACAGGCTGCATGCGGATTCAAGCACCCTAGCTCTCAGGGACCCCTCTTTGAGTGTGGCCGCACCTGCCTCCTGGGGTCCCAGGGCACAGCTGCGGCGCCCCTGGACAGCGATCTGCCACCAGGGGCGGTTCCTGCCCTGGGGTGCACTCAGCCCACCTTCCTCAGCAGCTGAGCCCCACTGGAGGCTGCTGGACAGCCCTGGGCCTCAGAGGCTCCGCAGGGGACTCCTCCCGACAAAGCCCCACCGGGTGCCGATACCCTGCCTCCCTCCTGGGCTGCAGCCACAAACGGGCACACGGTCTCTGCCTGGTGCCCGCCCCCTGCCAGCAGCCTCGTGGCCGCCCTCCTCTGTCCTCACTGCCCGCTGACCACATGTGGGACGCACACCTACCACACAGGGATGCTGCTGGCAGGACCCCAGCCAGGTAGGAAGCCCCTTTCCCCAGAGCCCACCTGGAGAGCCCGGTGCACCTGGCCCGCCCTCTAGACCAACCTCCTGAGAGCCCAGACCCAAGACCTGCCATGCCACGCCTGGGCCCCCCTGAGGCCTGGGGTCCTGGCCCCACCCTGAGGCCTGGGGTCCTGGACCCTCTGCGACCCACTTTCGCCTCCCCGGATGCCGCCACCGCTCACGTGGGCAGATACACCACTGACTGCAGGCCTCCCACCTCCCACTCAGGGCGAGGATGCTTCAGCTCTGTCCCATCCACGGCAGCCGGGTCAGAGCCGGTGCCGCCCTGGGCCCTGCTGCCCCCAGGACTGCCTCCTGTCCCAAGGCCATGGGCTGCTCCCCCGCCAGGCGCAGCTCTGCCCCCTCCTTTGAACTGGCCCCACGCCACCCTGGGGTATCCTGCAGCTGGCCGCTGCCTGGGGCCTCACTGGGGCAGGGACACAGTGCCGGGATGCGGCCCGGACTCTTCCTGTGAAGGGCAGAGGCCACCCCCACGGATCTGAAGGTCCACGGCTCCCTGCGGCGCCAGTGGGGCGTCCTCCCAGCTCCCCAGCTCCGTTTCCTCAAGATAGAGCACCAGTACAGCTTCTGAAAAGCTGGCAAAAATTCCCCGCAGGCTCCCCCGACGCCCTGGGGCCTTTATCACACATGTACCTTCCCTCCTCCTGAGGAAGGGGTTGGGAGGAAACGCACAGATCGGGCGACTGCTCCCCGAGCATAAAACCAAGGCCCGGCCACACGCAGGGTCTCACCAGTCACAGGGCCTGGGCCGCACACACTGGCCCCTCGCCCAGCCTGGGCACGCGGCACCCACCTGGCAGCGGCTGAAGATGTCCGCGGGGGTGACACGCACGTTGAAATGCCTGAGGATAGCCTTTGCCTGCTGCTGGGCCTTGAGGGAGCAGTCCACTGCCAGGCAGCGCCCAGCCCCAACCTGGGCCCGGAGCTGCGGGCAGAAGCAGCCTTCGCGTGGGGCGGAACCCAGGCCCCCCCCACCCCCCAGCTGAGGTGAGCCTGGAGCACCCAGTCTGCCCTGGGCGGGGCGGGGGGGCAGCCTGGGCTGGCGGGTCCTCACCTTGTGGTATGGCAGCCCCGAGGTCAGGATGACCCTCCCTTCCTGCCTGGCAACCTGCGCAGGAGGAAAAGTTGGCAGGTGAGGCTGCAGGTTGCCCCTCCCCCTTCACGGCCTCCCCCGCATCCGAAAGTGACAGAAAGTGAAGTGTTAGTGACAATCATGACCGACTCCTTGTGACCCCACGGCTGCAGCCCAGCGGGCTCCTCTGTCCCTGGAGGGCTGGTCCAGGCAAGGACACTGGAGTGGGCAGCCGCTCCCTCCTCCAGGGGACCTCCCCGACCTGGGGATCGGGCCCAGGCCCCGGCGTGGCCGGCAGGTTCTTCACCATCGGAGGCGCCAGGCTCCGGCAGCCTGAGCCCGGGCATCGTGCGCTGCGACAGATTTGGCCTTGGAGTCATGCAAACAGAATCGCCAAGAAAATTAAATTTAAAAAGCCATCTCTATAGACCCCAAAAAGATGAGACGCGTGAACCACAAACAGAGAAATACTCCAAATGCCACGAAACCACAGTGAACTGGCCGTGTGACTCTGGGGCCACAGCCCACACTGGCAGGCACCCTGCAGTGGCGCCCCGCTGGTGATGGGCACGGCAACACGGCCATTCTGAAGCGTCTGTGAATTGTGACGTGAACCAGGTGGGTGATGCTGGTGTGGTGGCAGGAGTTTCCAGCTCAGAGAAAAGAGACTTGGGAGAAAATTAAGCGGATCACACAATGAACCTTAGATCTGAATGGAAAACTTCGGATGGGTGCTATATATATTCGACGGATGTTACACCAGTCGTTCAGTCGTGTCCAACTCTTTGCAGCCCCATGGACTGCAGCCCGCCAGGCTCCTCTGTCCAGGGAGTCTCCAGGCAAGAACACTGGGTGGGTGGCCATTCCCTTCTCCAGGGGGTCTTCTTGGCTCCCTAATGGGTGCTACGTACACTTAGAGGCCCTTCATCCCCCGCCCGCCGCAAAGGCCTGGAAGCGAGCGCCAGGTCTGCGGCTCTGAGCACCCTCGCGCAGGCTGGCTCCCAGGCAGAGCTCGTCTGAAAGGAACCGGGGACTTTCGGACGAGCCGCTGATTCTAGATCTGAGGAGCTGGAGCATCTCTTCAGATGGGATGGCAAAAAAGTTATCAGAGTCTACAAGGGTCACGTCAGAAGGGCTGAGGACCCACCCTGGTGCCACGAGGGGCGCAGTGCCCGTCACTGAGGCCACAGCTCTGACACGCCCAGTTCGGTTCCTTTTCGTGTGTTATCTCTGGAGAGTGTGAGGGGCCAGCTCACTAGCGTGAGAGCTGAACACGGCAACCCTGGGGAGGAAACGCCAGGGCAACCCTGGGGAGGAAACGCCAGGGATAGTCATGACGTATTTGGCAACGATTTCTTGGCTGTGGCACTGAAAGCAAAGAGAACACAATTAAAAATAAATTGGACTTTGTGGAAATTAAAAGACTTTTGTACATCACAGGACACTGCCAAGAAAGTGAGAAAGCAACCCACAGAGTTGGGGAGAACATTTGCAAACCATATATCTGATCAGGGATTAACATGGAGAATGTATGAACGACTCCCACAGCTCAACGGCAGGAAAAGCAGATACGCCAGTTAATACATGGGCAAGGGACCTTGCTTCTTCTCTGGGGAAAACACACGTCTCCAGAGAAGGCACACAGACAGCCGGCACGCACACGTAAGGGTGCTCACCACGCATCCCCAGGGAAACGCGATGCCTGGGTATCTCTCCACATCTGTTAGGATGGCTCTCATTTTTAAAAAGGAAAATAAGTGTTGATGAGAATGTACAGAAATCGAGAACCCTTATGCATTGCTGGCGGGAATGTGAAGTGGTGTGGCTGCCATGTAAAACAGCGCTGCAGTTTCTCAGAAGATTAGACACAGAATTGCTGCATGATCTAGCAATTTCACTGCCAGGTACAGATCCAAAACAACTGAAAGCAGAAACGTGAACAGAGGCTCACTCGTCACAGCAAACAGTAGGAGCACTACTCACAATAGCCAAATGGAAGCGACCCAAGTGTCCATCAGCAGATCACACACACACACACGCACACACACACACACACACGCATAATGGGACTTAGATGTAAAAAGGAACTAAAACCTGATGCAGGCTAAGCATGGAGGGCCTTCGAAGACATTCTGCTCAGCGAAATGCAGTGCAGTTCAGTTCAGTCGCTCAGTCGTGTCCAACTCTTTGCGACCCCATGAATCGCAGCACGCCAGGCCTCCTCGTCCATCACAAGCTCCCAGAGTTCACTCAGATTCACGTCCATTGAGTCCGTGATGCCATCCAGCCATCTCATCCTCGGTCGTCCCCTTCTCCTCCTGCCCACAATCCCTCCCAGCATCAGAGTCTTTTCCAGTGAATCAACGCTTCGCATGAGGTGGCCAAAGTACTGAAGTTTCAGCTTTAGCATCATTCCTTCCAAAGAAATTCCAGGGCTGATCTCCTTCAGAATGGACTGGTTGGATCTCCTTGCAGTCCAAGGGACTCTCAAGAGTCTTCTCCAGCACCACAGTTCAAAAGCATCAATTCTTCGGTGCTCAGCCTTCTTCACAGTCCAACTCTCACATCCATACATGACCACAGGAAAAACCATAGCCTTGACTAGACGGACCTTAGTCGGCAAAGTAATGTCTCTGCTTTTGAATTGATCTCCTTGCAGTCCAAGGGACTCTCAAGAGTCTTCTCCAGCACCACAGTTCAAAAGCATCAATTCTTCGGTGCTCAGCCTTCTTCACAGTCCAACTCTCATATCCATACATGACCACAGGAAAAACCATAGCCTTGACTAGATGAACTTTAGTTGGCAAAGTAATGTCTCTGCTTTTGAATATACTATCTAGGTTGGTCATAACTTTTCTTCCAAGGAGTAAGCGTCTTCTAATTTCATGGCTGCAGTCACCATCTGCAGTGATTTTGGAACCCCAAAAAATAAAGTCTGACACTGTTTCCACTGTTTCCCCATCTATTTGCTATGAAGTGATGGGACTGGATGCCATGATCTTTGTTTTCTGAATGTTGAGCTTTAAGCCAACTTTTTCACTCTCCTCTTTCACTTTCATCAAGAGGCTTTTTACTGTGTAGCAAAGGGGATTCTATTCAATGCTCTGTAATGACCTATATGGGGAAAGAGGCTTAAAAAGAATGGATATATGTATATGTAAAACTGACTCACTCTGCTGTATACCTGAAACTAACACAACATGGTAAATACTCCAATAAAAATTTTAAAAACAAAAACCAGAGCTGTAGGGAGGGGAGTTATTGTTCACTGGGTAAACACTTGCAGTTTTGCAAGATGAAAAGAGTTCCACGGATGGATGGTGATGACAGGAGCACAACAACGTAAATGTATTTCATGTAGGTGATCTGCACACTGAAGAAATGGTTAAGATGGTAAATTTTATGTATATGTGGTCACAGTTTAAAAACTTATGAAGAAAAGTTATGAGTCACCTTTGATTCTTACATTCATTAATTAGATGAGCTAACCTGAGGAGAGATTTTGAGAGGGTAGGAGATGAGATTCAGAAGTCAGTGAATGTTGATGCAACACTTCTGACTCCCAGCTGGCTGCCCGGAAGCAGAGATGTTTCTCTACCAAGTGATGCTTCCAACACCAGCTCTGACCAGCGCCAACACAGGAGCTTGTCACCAGCGCTTCTGTACCACTTCAGGCAATCAGACCCCTGGCCCAGAGCTAGCGGTCTCACTTCTCTTCCCCCAGCCCGGCTCTATGTGAGAGGAGTAGGAAACAGATGGGAAAGGCGCTTTGAAATCTAAAACAAAAAAGCAAACAGTCTAGCATGAGTTTCCACAACAGAATGATGTAACTTGGAGTGACTTTCCGTGCCTTTCTGGATAACAGGAAGACTCGTTATGATTTCATAAAGACTCTGATGGCTCATATATTGGATATCCTGCCCCTTGGTGGTTTCACTGTGAAACAGAAGCAAAAATAAGCAAGTGAATGCTCTGGGAGCAAGATTAAGGACTTTAGCCAGAAATAATTTTCCAAGTTTGTGTCAACAAGTGGTGGATAACACAATATTCTCATCCTGGCAAGTCCAAAGCTAAAAATGTCAACAAAATAAACCAAAGTAACAGTAGACCAGGAAACCAGTACAAAGCTTCTTATACTTTACTTTTTGGAAGCTGCTTTTTAGAGAGGAGCTATGATTTTCCAGCCTGATGCCTGACCCCAACACTGGAAACAGCAGAGGCCTCAGGTGTTAGGAGTGGAAGAAACCTTTTGCTCTCCTTATGACCCACAAGGAGGCAGAACAGGAAGCAGGTGGGACTTCAGGTAGATCCTATGAGGCTGGTTCTAAGACAGACATACATGCACGATGAGCCATGAGGCCAGAAATTCTGTGTGTTGCAAATGGTAAATTACCTTCAAAGAGAGGTTGAACTGGAACAGTATTTCAAGGACCTTAAAACTTTGGTGTGAGTGCTCTGTTTACTTTTTTTTTTTTTTTGAACGTACAATAGGATTCTAGTACGTTTATTTCATTAGCACAAGAAACTTGGGAGTATTCCATATTTGAATACATTGAAATAGAGATGCTTAGAGTGAAAAGTTATGTAAATTCCACTTTGCCTTGAAAATGAAGGTCTGCATTCCTTTGAGTGTAGCTTTCCTCCTCTGGGAGTCCCTCATGACTCCCAGAAGTGTGAAACTGATAAATATCCATTAATTGCTGAGGCTTCCCAGGTGGCACAGTGGTTAAAAAACCTGCCTGCCAGTGCAGGAGATGAAAGAGCTACGGGTTTGATCCCTGGGTCAGGAAGATCCCCTGGAGGAGGAAATGGCAACTTGCTCCAGTAATCTTGCCTGGAAAATTCCAAGGACAGAGAAACCTGGCAGGCTACAGTCCATGGGGTTGCAAAGAGTCAGACACATTTGAGCATTGCATTAATTGTTTACTCTCGGTCCAGTAATTCCACTCAGGAATTCTTCCTGCAAAAACAATCAGTCAAGACTTGCATTACTTTGTCAGCTTTTACATTGTTTTTACAGCTTATGATATAAAGGGGAAAAAAGGCAGCAGCTTAAATATTGCATTATTAAATCAGTTATGTTATTTTTATACAGTGTAATGCTATGAAAACATTAACAGAATGATGGAAATCTAATCATTGATGTGACAAGATACATGTAGCTTGGCAACATGTATCCATGCTTCAAAAATAGTATGTAGATGATAACTCTTCCTCCTCTTCAGAAAACGAAGATCATGGCATCTGGTCCCATCACTCCATGGGAAATAGATGGAGAA
>SJYC01040324.1:0-14281 GCA_006408675.1 Madoqua kirkii | reverse complement strand
AGTGTAATGCTATGAAAACATTAACAGAATGATGGAAATCTAATCATTGATGTGACAAGATACATGTAGCTTGGCAACATGTATCCATGCTTCAAAAATAGTATGTAGATGATAACTCTTCCTCCTCTTCAGAAAACGAAGATCATGGCATCTGGTCCCATCACTCCATGGGAAATAGATGGAGAAACAGTGGAAACAGTGTCAGAATTTTGGGGGGCTCCAAAATCACTGCAGATGGTGATTGCAGCCATGAAATTAAAAGATGCTTACTCCTTGGAAGGAAACTTATGAATAACCTAGATAGTATATTCAAAAGCAGAGACATTACTTTGCTGACTAAGGTCCATCTAGTCAAGGCTATGCTTTTTCCTGTGGTCATGTATGGATGTGAGAGTTGGACTGTGAAGAAGGCTGAGCACCGAAGAATTGATGCTTTTGAACTGTGGTGTTGGAGAAGACTCTTGAGAGTTCCATGGACTGCAAGGAGATCCAACCAGTCCATTCTGAAGGAGATCAGTCCTGGGATTACTTTGGAAGGAATGATGCTAAAGCTGAAACTCCAGTACTTTGGCCACCTCATGTGAAGAGTTGACTCATTGGAAAAGACTCTGATGCTGAGAGGGATTGGGGGCAGGAGGAGAAGGGGATGACCAAGGATGAGATGGCTGGATGGCATCACTGACTCGATGGACATGAATCTGAGTGAACTCTGGGAGATAGCGATGGACAGGGAGGCCTGGTGTGCTGTGATTCATGGGGTCGCAAAGAGTCAGACACGACTGAGTGACTGAAATGAACTGAACTATTCCTCTTAGGAATTTATTTTCCTAAGTACAAATAGTAAAAAAGACCAGGATATTCAGCAGAGCAATGTTTACTGTTATACATATTGCTGTAACATGAAGCTCTATTAATTGAGATTGGTTAAAAATATTATAATACAATTATATCATGGAATATCATGCAGACATTAAAATTATGCTGTAATTTATTTTTGTTCTAAATATGATCACTAAATATGAAATGGAAAAAAATTACAAAATGACAATCATTGTATAATTCCATCTTAGTAAAAGTAAAAATATCTATTAAAAAAGTGTGTATGTGTGCACACACACATCCCTGTATGTGTAATAATAGTTATGTCCAGATGGTGTAATTTTTAGTGACCTTTTTTCATGTTTGTTTTCCTAACAAACATTAATGTATTATTGTTTTAGTAAGAAAATACAATACTATTTCCAATATTTCCATGATTTTTTTAAGAGCACACAAAGACGGTATTTAAAAATTCATTCTAAAACAGTGTCTCTCAACCTCTTTTAATCACCATCCCCTAAGGAGCCTTATTCGGAGAAGGCAATGGCACCCCACTCTAGTACTCTTGCCTGGAAAATCCCATGGACGGAGGAGCCTGGTAGGCTGCAGTCCACGGGGTCGCTGAGGGTCAGACACGACTTGTGTGCACACACACATCCCTGTATGTGTAATAATAGTTATGTCCAGATGGTGTAATTTTTAGTGACCTTTTTTCATGTTTGTTTTCCTAACAAACATTAATGTATTATTGTTTTAGTAAGAAAATACAATACTATTTCCAATATTTCCATGATTTTTTTAAGAGCACACAAAGACGGTATTTAAAAATTCATTCTAAAACAGTGTCTCTCAACCTCTTTTAATCACCATCCCCTAAGGAGCCTTATTCGGAGAAGGCAATGGCACCCCACTCTAGTACTCTTGCCTGGAAAATCCCATGGACGGAGGAGCCTGGTAGGCTGCAGTCCACGGGGTCGCTGAGGGTCAGACACGACTGAGCGACTTCACTTTCACTTTTCACTTTCATGCATTGGAAAAGGAAATGGCAACCCACTCTAGTGTTCTTGCCTGGGGAATCTCAGGGATGGTGGAGCCTGGTGGGCTGCCATCTATGGGGTCACACAGAGTGGGACATGACTGAAGCGACTTAACTTAGCAGCAAGGAGCCTTGTTAGACCTTCCCAGGCGTCTAGAGTTGTAAAGGACCTACCTGCCAGTGCAGGAGATGTAAGAGACCCAGGTTCAATCCCTGGGTCAGGAAGATCCCCTGGAGGAGGGAATGGCAACCCACTCCAGTATTCTTGCCTGAAGAATTCCACGGACAAAGGAGCCTGGCAAGCTACAGTCCATAGTGTTGCAAAGAGTCGGACACAACTGAAGCAACTTAGCACACAGGGAGCCTTGTTAAGCCATCTTTTCCAGATTACTCCTGCCATGAAATTTAAATGCCACAGATATATCATATATCTGTTTATGTACTTTATGTACATCTGGTTTATACATTTAAAAAGTATGATTTTTTTTTGTTATTCCTTAAGAAGCAATCCTGCCCTCTATCTCGGGCTAACATTGTTAAAAATTATGTTCTAAAAAGACAACAAGAGTGTGTGTGCGCAGAAGTTTATTTAGTTTACTTAGAAATTTATTTAGAAACTAAGTCATTCTAAACATACTGCTTCCTATTTCTTCTTTTACAAGATTTGCTTTTTTACAGGAACTTCAATGCATAGTTTTTCTTTTTCTTAATTATGATATTTATTGGAGAATAACTGCTTTACAATATGGTGTTGGCCTCTGTACTTGGTTTATTTTATTCCGTATATACATGTCAGCTAGCACCTCAAAGTATTCTGCTGTCCAAAGTCTCTTCAGCCTTGAAATTTCCTGAGGCTGAGGGTTATAACCTGAGTTCAGCAGATGCACGCATTCTGTCCAATCTTGCTCTCGTTTCCTTCCTAATAGGTGTTATATACAGTTACAGCCCCAATGCAATTTCTGTATTCTAACCTCCCTCTGAGTCAGCTTCTGGAGGAGAGCTGAAATCCACAGGGCAGGAGATCCAGAAGAGCAGGGTGGGACCCTCCAGCGTCTGCTGAAACTCTCTCCACAGACAAACCTTCTTTAAAGAAGCTTCAGTTCTGTTCTTGTAGCCTTTCAACTGAGTAAATCAGGCCCACTCAGATTATCAAGGATAACCTCCCTTAAAGTCAAGTGATTATAGATCTTGGTCACACCCTCAAATACCATCACAGCAACATCTAGTTTCATATTTGAATACTGGAATTGTAGCCTAACCAAAACAAATTTTCAACTGAGTAAATCAGGCCCACTCAGATTATCAAGGATAACCTCCCTTAAAGTCAAGTGATTATAGATCTTGGTCACACCCTCAAATACCATCACAGCAACATCTAGTTTCATATTTGAATAACTGGAATTGTAGCCTAACCAAAACAAAAAAAGAAAATGAAGTCGCTCTCTTTGAGACCCGTGGATTGCAGCCCAACAGGTTCCTCAGTCCATGGGATTCTCCAGGTAAGAATACTAGAGTGGGTTGCCATTTCCTTCTCCAGGGGATCTTCCCAACCCAGGGATCAAACCCAGGTCTCCCATATTGCAGGCAGATGCTTTAACCTCTGAGCCACCAGGGAAGACTAACCAAGCCAACACATAAAACCGATAATCACAGTCTATTCTTTGTCTACCGAACACCCATAGTTAGTTAGAAAGTGACGTTGCTCAGTCCTATCTGACTCTTTATGATCGTATCTGACTCTTTACAATCCCGTGGACTGTAGCCCACCAGGCTCCTCTGCCCATGGGATTCTCCAGGCAAGAATACTGGAGTGGGTTGCATTCTTTGTCTACCAAACACCCATAACCATCCCCTTAAACCATAAAGACAATGACAAGGTCATGCTTCCACCCAAATCTATACAATTATCCTGTATACAACCCCAAATGAAATGCAGCAGCACCCTGGGGTCCCTCCCCTGTGGCCTTTGTCTGTCTTTTGTCTGTAGAAAAACTTTAGCCAGACAAAAAGTTTATTAATCAGAGAGGGGAGAAAATGCATAAGCAAATAAGAGCAGTCAAACAGGACAAAACAATAATAGTTGAGTCAAGTAAGCAAAAGTCAAGGACCTTTAGTTCTTCCTCAAGGGCTGCTCAGAGGTCAAAGCATCTGCCTGGAATTCAGGAGACCCAGGTTCAATCCCTAGGTCAGGAAGATCCCCTAGAGAAGGAAATGTCACCTGACTCCAGTACTCTTGCCTGGAAAATCCCATGGACGGAGAGCCTGGTGGGCTGCAGTCCATGGGGTCTCTAAGAATCGGACACGACTGAGCGACTTAACTTTCATTTTTTACTTTCATGCTTTGGAGAAGGAAATGGCAACCCACTCCAGTGTTCTTGCCTGGAGAATCCCAGGGATGGGGGAGCCTGGTGGGCTGCTGTCTCTGGGGTTGCACAGAGTCGGACATGACTGAAGCGACTTAGAAGCAGCAGCAGCAGCAGCAAGGGCTACAGGCAATGTTGTGAGCCATATCTTGTGAGCTGTCTTGCAGATACTGAAAGCCCCACCAGCTGGAAGCAGTTAACCACCTGATGAGCAGACTGTAGCATGACATCTGCGAGCTCACTCAGTCGTGTCCGACTTTTTAGATCATAGCCCACCAGTCTCCTCCATCCTTGGAATTTTTCAGGCATGAATATTGGAGTGGGTTGCCATTTCCTATTCCATCACATAAGCTGACACAGTTCTCAGAATTGGCCTCAAGGAAATGGGAACAAACCAACCCTGGAACTGAACATTAACTGTACTTAAGACAATCAAGATGAAGCTGGTCAGGTCACTGATGACCAATTTCAAGACGACTGTCAGAGCTGGCTGTGCTATTATGCATGTAGCCCCTCGCCCCCACCCATCTATAAAAGCTCTTGCCCACTGACTGTCATTTGTCGGGGGCAGTGGAAGTTGGCCTTTGGATAGAAGCTCCTTACACCCCAGGTTGCTTGCCTCTGAAAGAAAGCAAACTTTTCACCGAAGTTGCCTCTTTATTGGGCTTTCCTTGTGGCTCAGCTGGTAAAGAATCCACCTGCAGTGGGAGACCTGTGTTCAATCCCTGGATTGGGAAGATCCCCTGGAGAAGGGTAAAGGCTACCCACTCTAGTATTCTGGCCTGGAGAATTCCATGGACCGTATAGTCCACGGGGTTGCAGAGTCAGACATGACTGACTCTTTATTGGCTTGTGAGTGGCAAGCAGCTGGACCCACTTTGTTTTAAAATGATGTTTATACTTCAGAACTTCTACGTTGTTGTTTTTTTTTTTTTACTGTACCAGATCTTAGTTGCAGCATGCGGCATCTTCATTGCCACATGTGGGATCTTTGGTGAGGCACTTGGGATCTTAGGTTGCTGCAAGTGGGATCTAGTTCCTTGACCAGGGATCAAACCCCATGCCTCCTGCACTGGGAGTCTTAGCCACTGGACCGCCAGGGAAGTGCCTGGACCCACCATTGCTTACAGTTTTTGGCTCCCAGAGTGGGGCTGCTGCGCTCTCACGATATCTGGCTCCCCGGGGGGTTTTCACTGAGCAGAGCCGCCAGGACGACACCCCAGGATGGCTGCAAGGAGCTGCAGCTTGAGGCTACCTGGCTCTGAGAGAGGGGCTTAGGGGGCTGATCCTGGTAGCTGCCGAAACCATCTCTTTCGGGGATCCTCCCTGTTTCTCCGCTGCTTGGCACTGACTGTCAATGTACACTTTTCCTTCGTGGAACGGAAACATGCATGTGGGCGAGCTGACGAGTTCCGAGACCAGGTAAGTCCACCAGTTTGCAGCCAGGCTACCCGCTCTTCTGAGCACCAGGTGCTCTTTGGGCATTTTGCCAGTTGTTGCTGATATGTGTTTACCATTGGGAACCATTTGTGAGCACTGACTGCTATTTGGACATTTTGTCATTTGGTTCTGATGTATGTCTGGGGGCTCCCACCTGTCACATGTTATGGAGCAACATAGTGGACTAGGTTCCTCTTTTCCTCTTGTTCCATTCCTGTAAGCTAAAGCCCCCTAGCGATGACACTCGGGCTATACCCAAGCACTCGTCATTGCCACTGACTCATGGGGGCCCCAAAGCCCCTCCCACACTTCTCTGTCAAGGCCTTTTGCAGAGACAGATGCTGATGAGTACCACTCTCCTTCATCTGCTCAAAACATGTTACAGAGGATGCTTCTATTCCTTACGAGTGAAAAGAGGAGTGGGATGGGAAACAAAGTATAAAATCACTAAGATAACAAAATCATAACCACATATAAAAATAATACATTTTCTTTCAGAGTTCAGTTTCCAATAAAAACAAAGGAAATAGGAATAAATCATGCCACCTGTTTTCCTTGGCTCCTTTCTTTCTTATCGGTAAAAGCATTTAAAATAAGACATTAATGATGTAACTTCATTTTCAGAATACTGATTATAAATAGATCTGGATCTGCATGTGGCTGTAAAAGGACTGCAGATTCCCAGATAGATATCAAAACTTGAATGCAAATGATGATTGTCACTGGTGAGTCTTCTAGACTGCAAGGATTAAGAACATATATTCCAACTTGGTGTCCAGTTGCCTATAGGGGCTGTGATTTTTAGGAGACCTAAGATGTTCAACCATAGCCAAATGAGGTCTTCCATGGTTCAGGCCACACAGCAAGACTATTTCAATGAATTGACCTGCTTTTAAAATAAAATCTCGGATTGTGGTCTCTTGGGTGTCAAAATGGGCTGAGGGTTCCACCCTGCTGAGAGAGAAATTACACTTGCTTCTGCTGGTGCATTTCTAGAAGAAAGTTCCTGGCTATGGTTTTCTAGGCTGCAAAGGCAGTGAAGTTATGTCCCACCTTTGTGCAAGGTTTCCTGTGGCCACAGTGACAGGGAGCCATCCACCCCTTTATGCCCCTCACAGTCCTCCTGCCAGGGCAATGCCTTTTCTCACTGACACGTTCCCTGAGGCTTTAGCACTGCACAGCCAATGAGCAGGGATGGGGAAGGTTGTGATCTGACTTCCTGTTTTGCAAGAGCTCCCAGCTTTGTCATTCACCGACCTTGCTCTATTGCTGCTGTTCAGTCATTCAGACTGCAGCATGCCAGGCTCCTCTGTCCTCCACCGTCTGTCTCCCAGAGTTCACTCAAATTCATGTCCACTGAGTCAGTGACACTGTCTAATCATCTCACCCTCTGGGGCTCCCTTCTCCTCCTGCCTTCAATCTTTCCCAGCATCAGGGTCTTTTCTAATGAGTTGGCTCTTTGCGTCAGGTGGCCGAAGTACGAAATTCAGCTTCAGCCTGAGTCCTTGAATGAATTTCAAGGTTGATTTCCTTTAGGATTGACTCGTTTGATCTCCTTGCAGTCCAGGGGACTTTCAAGAGTCTTCTCCAATACCACAGTTCAAAATCATCAATTCTGCAGCACTCAACCTTCTTTATGGTCCATCTCTCACATCCATGTGTGACTACTGGAAAACCCACAGATTTGACTATAGGGACATTTGTCGGCAAACTGATGTTTCTTTTTAATACACTGTCTGGGTTTGTCACAACTTTCCTTCCAAGGAGCCAGCGTCTTTTCATTTCGTGGCTGCAGTCACTGTCTGCACCTCTGAGTCACTTGTTATCACTCAGGGCCTGAAAGTAACAGGT
Organism: Madoqua kirkii; assembly: GCA_006408675.1. Taxonomy (NCBI): domain Eukaryota; kingdom Metazoa; phylum Chordata; class Mammalia; order Artiodactyla; family Bovidae; genus Madoqua; species Madoqua kirkii. The sequence goes on along the minus strand of SJYC01040324.1, from coordinate 6,772 downwards.
GGCCTCAGTGTCCACCTGCCATAAATGGATTTGTATTTCTTCTTTGTTCCTGGTCTTAGAAATTCACCTCATTATCTTCTGAGTTGATTTGTGCACACAAAAGGGTGATTTTTATATTTGACCTAGCATTTTTAGATTGAAAGTTTCAGGCTATCTTGTCTGTATCATCTTTCCAGAAACTGAAGTCTGATTCTGTGGATCTTATTCTTTTTAGATTCTGATGTTTGCTTGGTGATGGGCACTATGGACTTCTTAAAGGCTGACCTAGGAATTGAGGAAATAAACAAGGAGGGCAGTTGGACTAGAAAGGGTCAGGCACAAGGGGGTGGAAACAAGAAACAGAGCCTGCAGTTACTAGGCGGTTGGGATAGTCGGGTGGTGGCCATGCAGTGTGTGTGTGCATGGGTGTGATACAGCAGGAGGGGGAGATGTCTGCAGCAGGAGCAGATAGTAGAGGTCAAGTTCTTAGAACTGGCAATTGTCCTTGTTCCATACAAGGCAGTGACTGGGCTTGCAATAACCTGAGTGAAATAACATGGGTGCTCAGGGGCAGAGAGGCAGAACCTACTATAACCTCAACAACAAGGACAAGGGACTGGATGACTCACTTTAGAAAAAGATGAGGAAATATGTTTGGAAAGAAGCAATAGAGCATCTAGCAATGGAGAGACAGAGGGGTGTCATGGAATCATACTGAATTAAATATATAAACAGGTGAATTCAAGCCCTGGATCTGCAACTAGTGAGACTCTATTATTATTTAAAATTTTATTAAGTATAGTTGATTTACAGTATTGTGTTAATTTCTGCTTACAGCAAAGGGCCTCAGATATACATAAATATACATTCTTTTTCATATTTTTTCTCATTATAGTTTAGCACAGTATATTGAATACAGTTCCCTGTGCTGTACAGTGGGGCCTTGTGGTTTATTCATTCTGTATATAACAGTTTGCATCACCGATTCCAAACTTCCAATCCATCTCTCCCTCAACCCCCTCCCCCTTGGCAACCTTAAGTCTGTTCTCTATGTCTGTGAGAGACCCTGTTACCTTCATAAAACTGATCAATTTATGCTCCAGATGTCAATAAACTACTAAGGATACAGGGTAATTGAGGATGGTGAGAGAGAACATGGATTTAACTTTGGAAAACAGCGTGAAGTTTCCTCAAAAAAATTAAAAATAGCACTACTATATGATCCAGCAAGCCCACTCCTGGTGTTCATCCGAAGGAAATGAAGTCAGGAGTCTGAAGAGATACCTGCACCCCCATATTCACGGCAGCATGTTTCAGACTAGCTAAGATATGAAAACAACCCAAATGTCCATCAATGGATGAACGGATACAGAAGATGTGATATAGACAGACAGATATTCTGTAGCCATGAGAAAGAAGTAAGCGCTGCCATTTGTGACAACATGGATGAACTTGAGGGCAATGTTTTAACTGAGACAAGTCAGGCGGAAAAAGACACATACTGTATATCACCTACGTGTGAAATCTAAAAAACCTGAATTCATAGGAAAAACCCTAAAAAGCTGAAACTCACAGAGGCAGAGATCCCCTGGAGAAGGAAATGGCAACCCCTCCAGCATTCTTGCATGGAAAATCCCGTGGTCAGAGGAGCCTGGCAGGCTACAGTCCACGGGGTTGCAGAAGATTTGGACATGACTTAGGAATTAAATAACAGCAATAACATAGAAGCAGAATGGTGGCTACCAGGGGGTAGGGATGCAGGGGAAGAAGAAAGATGTTTTTTAAGTGTAAACCTTAAAACTGGTAGATAAATCAGTCCTGGAGAGCTAATGCACAGAGTAGAGATGATAGTCAACAATGCTGTACTATAAACTTCCAAAGTTGCTAAGAAAACAAATCTTAATTGCTCCCACCACAAAAAAGAAATGATAATTATGCTACATGCTAAAGGTATTAGCTAGCACTAAGGTGGTAATCATATTGCAATATACAAATATATCAAATCAATGCACCTTGAATTACATTATTTTGCACCTAAATGCACATTATTATATATAATTATATCTCAGTTAAAAAATAAAGATGAGCATAGGTTTTGGGGTCAGGCGGACCTGAACTTCAACTTGCTCATCTATAAAACTGGATTAATGATATTTCACTCTTAAGGTATTATGAGGATTAACATGACAAATGCCAAACTGTTAATAATCTTTAAGAAGGATTTGTTAATATCTTTTCCAAGTTGATGGAAGTTCAGGAATCTATGAAGAAAATGCAAGTTGGGGGGGTCAAGGTGGCAGCTAGAGCAAGATTATCATCACTTTAATTTGTCCCTTTTGTCACTGCTTATCTTGACCATTTGTTTTGCACTTAGCATTTACACTGCTTTTTCTGATTTGGTTTATGTTGTCTCCTAATACTAAAACTTGTAAAGTTTGGACTGTATATTGATGCACATAATTCATTCCTTATTAGTATTATTCTATTGGTCTGCTGCATTTCTGCTAATCCCAGAATATCTATTTTAGATTTGAAATTTTTACTAGACAGAGGTAAGACATGCAAGCTTAGTCTACTTTCTAATTGTCATCCCATGTGGCTCAGAGGTTAAAGTGTCTGCCTCCAATGCAGGAGACTCGGATTCGATCCCTGGGTCAGGAAGATCCCCGGGAGAAGGAAATGGCAATCCACTCAGTATTCTTCCCTGGAGAATTCAATGGAAGGAGAAGCCTAGTAGGTTACAGTCCACGGGGTCGCAAAGAGTCGGGCACGACTGAGCAAATTCACCTTCACCTTCATCACCTGTATTGGATTTTATTTTTCAGTGTCCCTGAGTCACAATTTCTTCAATCAGATTCTCTGCAGGAGGATAGTGTTGTAATTTCTAATAAAAGGGAATCTAAAGAACTATTTATTGACCATTCATTCATTTAAAAAGTAGTTACTGAACTCTTATTATGCTACATTGAGAGTAGGAAGACAAGTAAGGCAGGTTCCTTTTCCTCAAGATGTTTGCTGTCACGTAGAGCAAAGGAATAAAGGGACAGGCAAAAGAAGCTTCTCAATTGGATCAAAGAAAAAGTACAAGGAGATTGTCATTATTAGTTTCTGTTCTTTTCTAATGAGACTGTAGCTTTCAAAATACCATTTGATTTTATGTAATTTAATTAAACAAATACTTCTTGATGACCTACCGAGCTGAGTCCTTGAGGATGAATAAGACAATGCCCTGATTCTCAAGGAGTCTGGAGGACTGGTGCTGTAGATTTAGATTTCCTTGTATACCTACCTGGGCCCCTGCCCCATCGTTAAGTGACAGACAAAATTGAAGGAATTTATGATGGCACACACAGGATCATTAAGTTCTCCAGAAATTCCTCTTGTGCTATTCTCTGTAAAATAGAATACATAAAAGAGTTGATTCACTTCAGATGTCGTGATAAATAATTATTGAGGTAAGATGTGTTTCTCTGAAATGGAAAATATTGCAAGTTTCCTGCTGGAATTGGCTGAGAGTAGTTTCAGTAGCTGCTCAAATTCTTGCTGAATGGATCCTTTTGTTTTGATGGCTTTTCTTATGTAAACCACCTTTATTTTCTTTGGAGAAGACTCGCCAAAGCAAAATCACTTGTTAATATTAGGATAATTGCTGATTCCCTTCCTTTATGGCACTGAAGATAGATCTTACATCTTTCTTACATGTAAGAACAGAGCTGCCCTGGCATTGTAGAGTTCATCTTTGGAAAACTATACAACACAAAATGTTTCTATTGCCTCGTGGGAATTCAGTATGTCCTTTAAAACACATTTTTTTTTAAAATTACAAGGAATTTCCTGTTTTGTTTTGTTTTTTGTAAATTAAAGCATGGGTTTCCTTTTAAATCAACATACTGAAGTTTTTTCACTTACTAATTTAATTTTGAAACATTTTTGTTGTTGTTAGATGATTCAATATTTAAGTTCTTTCTATATGAAATCAAAACAACTTCACTCATACAGATGGTAATTTGTGAATAAAAGAAAGCAAATTAGAAAACAAAGCAAACCAAAGAATTGCACAATTGTTTTGGCAATTTATGGCACTATCCCCCAAACCTGGCTTCTTGAAATTTTCACTTTCTAAACATCACTAAGTTTTCCTAAATGGGACATAAAAAAGGATCAGCACCCAATTATGACATGGGGATTTCCCTGACCACTATACATTCTCAGACAACAGTTGGGAATCTCAAGGCTGTGCTTCAAGACTGAAGAGAAAGTCCGAAGTCAGCAATAGAGACATCACTGGTTTAACTGGTGGGGAGGGATCTTACCTGTCTGAAGCAAGGTCCTGGAGCAACACCCCACTGTTTAGAGGTGGAAAGCGGGTAGGATGGGTAGGAGAGTGTGGGGAATTACCAGTTACAGGGAAATTGACCTCAGGTGGGATCATTAGTTACCAGGGAAACTAGTTGAGGAACACACCCTTCACCTCCCCTTTGATTGACAATAATCACCAGCTTGTGGGACCTGGGGCAAGCACCAGGAAGGTCAGTTGTGTGAGCAGGTGTAGGTGAAGCAGGCACTGGTCAGGCAGGGGATGTATAGAGAGCAAGAGAGCAACCACATTAACTGACCTGACCACACAGTATCCTATAATTCAACTCTGACACTATCTGCTTAGAGACAGATCTCACAGGTTAAGGACTCAGTCCTACAAGGCTTACCCATCCCCCCAACCCCTTTCAGACATCAGTACAGATCAGGTTATCACCTGTGCTTCTGACTGGCAATAAATTAGAGGTTCCAGTGACCCCTTCCTTGCATTTGATAAATTTGCTAGAGCAGCGTACTGAGCTCAGAGAAACACTTTACATATTATATCATTGAAAGTGAAAGCTGCTCAGTTGTGTCCAACTCTCTTTGACCCCATGGTCTATACTGTCCATGGAATTCTCCAGTCCAGAATACTGGCGTAGGTCTCCTGAATTGTGGGCAGACTCTTTAACAGCTGAGCCACAAAGGAAGCCCAGGAATACTGGAGTGGGTAGCCTATCGCTTCTCTAGCGGATAGTCCCGACCCAAGAATTGAATGAGGGTCTCCTGCATTGCAGGCGGATCCTTTACCAACTGAGCTATCAGGGAAGCCCTATAATAAACTGGATCACTAGTTTATTATAAAGGGAGAGAACTCAGGAGCAGCCAGATGGAAAAGATGCAGATGTGTGGGACAGAGCCTGATGCTTCCTTGCCTTCCCCAGGCTTCACACTCCTCCAGAGCCTCCTTGTGTTCCCACGCCTCCACCCAGAATCTCTTCAAATCGTGTCCTTCTGAGATTTAGGGAGGCTTCATTACACCCATGTGTGCATGCTAAGTCACTTCAGTCATGTCTGACTCTGTGCAACACTATGGACTGTAGCCCACCAGGCTCCTCTGTCAATGGGACTCTCCAGGCAAGAATACTGGAGTGGGTTGCTGTTGCCTCCTCCAGGAGATCTTTCTGACCCAGGGATGGAACCAGCGTCTCTTACATCTCTAGCATTAGGAGGCAGCTTCTTGACCACTAGCACCACCTGGGAAACCCAGTTTTATTATATAGGCATAACCAATTAAGTCATTGGCCACAGATGATTGATTCAACCTCCAACTTCTCTCCCCTCCTCAGAAATCAGAGAGTGGGGGCTTAAGTTTCAACCTTCTAGCCATCATTGGTTCCCTTGGCAACCAGCCTCCAACTTCAGGTGATTTCCAAAAATCACTACATTAACATAAACTCTTCTGCTGCTGCTGCTAAGTTGCTTCAGTCGTGTCCGACTCTGTGCAACCCCATAGACAGCAGCCCACCAGGTTCCGCCATCCCTGGGATTCTCCAGGCAAGAACACTGGAGTGGATTGCCATTTCCTTCTCCAATGCACGAAAGTGAAAGTGAAGTTGCTTAGTTGTGCCCAACTCTCAGCAACCCCATGGACTGCAGCCTACCATGCTCCTCCATCCATGGGATTTTCCAGGCAACAGTACTGGAGTGGGTTGCCATTGCCTTCTCCGAACATAAACTCTAGTATGGTTGAAATAACATATGTTAGAAATAACAAAAGACACATTAAATATATTCACATATATTAGTTAGAGTTTCTCTATATTTTCCCAGCTTTGAAGGAGAGAGGATTTAAGGATTGCATGGATTCACTAATGAGTTTTGTTATGCTAATAGCAAGACAGGTAGAGAGGATTGGGAGAAGTCTGAGTGAAAGTGAAGTCGCTCAGTTGTATTCAACTCTCTGCAACCTGGTTGACTGTCACCCACCAGGCTGCTCCATCCATGGGATTTTCCAGGCAGGAGTATTGGAGTGGTTTGCCATTTCCTTCTCCAGGGAGAAGTCTAGAGAAGTTTCAATTTAGATATATAAGGAAATGCATTTAATCTCAGTAAGATTAAAATATCTTAGAAGAAGAGCTTGGAGGAGCTTTTCATTTTTTATTTTGAAGGAGGAAGAGGAGGAAATGGAGAGATGGTAAGCAGTTGCTATGAGATGTGGAATTTTAGGGAAAGCAGTGTCTTAACACAAGTTTTAGGAAGTTTTCCTGTGTGTTGTACAATGTAATTTCTCCTTTGGTGTCTCCTTAGGAGACATTCTAGAAAGACTTACCTTATTTTCTGAGGCTTTTTGGAGGTGGAGACATTCCTTCTCACTGTGTCATCCTGCTAAAACCAGTTTCAAGGTAGCCTGATTTAATGAGCTTTTGACTGCCCCCCCCCCCCCCCCCCCCCCCCTTGTGTTTTTGTTGCCCCTCCCCCCTTTTTTTTCTTCTCT